>VSMD01125183.1:0-11691 GCA_008750895.1 Mirza zaza
AAAGTTTGATTTCCCTTCTTGCCCGTTCCCAGGGGACCGAGAGAGGACGAGGAAGCGACCCCGCCAGGGTCCTGGGCTGCTCTCCGGGGACAGTTCCCAGCAGCATGGCACTGCCACTCTCCTGACACATACGAGGCAGCCGCGGCAACTCAAGACACCCCACCCCGCCTGGAGGAGGCAGAAAAGGGGACAACTTGCACCGGGCTTAGTTCAGGAGCACTGGGGGAGAGCTGTTAAGAAAGAAGGAGGGAGGAACCGAGATTGGAGGCGGGTCGGGGAGAGGTTCCAGTCCCGTCCCTTCCCCGCCCTGGTGTCCCCAGTCCTGCGGGAACATCCCCGCCGTCGCCCCTCCTCCTCCTCTCGGCTTCCTCCCGCCCGCCCTTCCTTCCTGGTCGCCGCCGCAGGCGCCTGAAGGGCACGGCCGCTCCCCGGTGCCTGGCAACCCCGGGAGCGGCCGCGAGTTGAGGTAACTCGCCTGCCGCCCGGGCGGCCTGCCCGCCGGCGGCTCCCACACGCCAGCGCCGCCCCGCCCTCCCCGGAGCCGCCGGGCGCGCTAGCTCACCGTCCGGTGGTGGTGCTGCTGCGGGTGGCGGCTGACGCCCAGCCCGGGGAAGCAGCCGACAGTCAGCGCTCCACAGCCGCCGGCGCCCCCGCCGCTGCCCCGGGAAGAGAGGAGCAGCAGCAGCGATCTACCTGCGGCGGCCGCCATCTCTCAACTGGAAACGGCGCCGACCCAGGCAGCGCAGCGGACGGCCGGGGCGGAGCTAAGACCCGCCACTCACCGACGCCGGACCAACTGCCGCCCTTGGCTGAGTGGATGAGGCGGAGCTTCCTGCCAGGCCCAATCGACAGGCGGGAGAACCACATTTGAGGCTGCCTGTCACTCCCAGAGTTACCTATTATGGGACGCAGTCAATTACGGGAAAATTCTAGGGAACCGGTAATTGGCGCCTGAGCCCCTCAAAATAGCAGCGATAGAGGTGGCATGTTCGATTCAGCTAATCTTCACCAAAGTTAGAACCACGATAAGGGTAACTAGGGAAATAGATAGTTGTGCAAAGCTCTGTTCTAAGTTGAGTTCTGAGTGTTCTAAGTTGGCAAAATAGGCACCAAATTAATAACCATTAACTAGGTATGCTGTAACCCTCAACGGCACTCCCAGAGTTATCATTCATAACTGATAGTATTTGGGTATGCTGAAATTAACCCTACATCGTGGAGTGATTTAATGACTGTGATGTGTAGCATAATACAGGTGGGGTAGAATGATTACAGTATCAAAGTCCCAGAAGGAGTTCATGCCATCGGAGTGAATTAACACACCTGTACACATTTCAAGTACTCAATTCATTTTTACAGCACCCTTATACTGATATTCTTACACTCTCCTGAAGGAGCACGTGCTATTTTCACATATATGCCCTTGTGCGTATTTATTAAACTACAGAAACAGAACAAGGGGATAATATAATAAAAATCATGTAAAGGCTATTTTAGTGAAGTTTCGTCATTCTACTAAAATAGCCATTAGAAGCCAGGCGCGATGGCTCTCGCCTGTAATCCTAGCACTCTGGGAGGCCCAGGCGGGAGGATCGCTCAAGGTCAGGAGTTCGAAACCAGCCTGAGCAAGAATGAGACACACACACCACCCCCCACCCCCACCCCCCCACCCCCGTCTCTACTAAAAATAGAAAGAAATTAATTGGCCAACTAAAAATATATAGAAAAAATTAGCCGGGCATGGTGACGCATGCCTGTAGTCCCAGCTACTCAGGAGGCTGAGGCAGGAGGATTGCTTGAGCCCAGAAGTTTGAGGTTGCTGTGAGCTAGGCTGACGCCACGGCACTCACTCTAGCCTGGGCAACAGAGTGAGACTCTCTCAAATAAATAAATAAATAAAATAGCCATTAGAATATACTTTGTAATAACTCTTAATCACTTTATCTTAAAAAAATAACTATTCTACAAGAAACAAGCTCACAATGAGGGCTCATTAAATACTGTGTAAGAAAGGAGATTTGGGGTTCCTGTATTTCCTTAAAGGAGGATTTCCTTGCTATCTGTTTATTATTATGAGCTGATAAATTCTCACGCCTCTTTTTAAAATCTGGAGAAGGGATAAACAGTTTGGAAAGCAAATACAAGTATTATTCTAAATTTTGGAAAAACATCTTTTGTAGTGTAGCCTTGGGTGATAAGTTTTTTTTAAAGACCTATGAAAATACAGAGAAAATTTTATCACTTGTTCTAATAATATTCTTTAAAGTTTGACTGAAATGGTACTTTCTTGTCCAAGAAGAGCTAAATAACGAAGTGGAAGTTTTTAGTATGTTTATCCTCATGCCCCACCTACCCCAAAACAGCGTGATGACTGGCTTCTCCAGGTAAGAAATATGCCACTTGCCCAGAAAGCTTTATTGTCCAAGAAGTGGAACCTGAGAGCTCCGGAATGAAGCCCCATTCAACAGCTGTACACAGTAATCCCCCTAGCTGGAAATCCGTGACATTCCTGGAGCAACTTCACTTACAATCATTTTCCACTCATCTATATTTATCCCAACTGCGTTTTATGTATTTACTCATGCCATGTCATTTTCCTTTCTCTCTCACCCCTTCATGTCTTCTTATCCCTTCATGCCAAGATCACCATGGATTTTAGTTTTGTTTTTATTTTCTGTGCCTTTGCCAAGTCTGGCTATGAACTAGGGTTGTTCCTACCATCTCAACACTTTACACTTTGAGAAATGTTACTGAAATTGCCTTTCCCCTATTTTTCCAAGTATATAGATATGCATCCTGCTGTACTGAGATTTAGTCCTATGCATTTGCAAAAGAACCACAGTAAATAGTTTTTCTTTTAAGTACATAAACCTGAAACTGGAGGGATTATCAAAAGCTTTCTTCCTACCTATTTGCCAAAATGTGTCATCTTTTAACTGCTAAGATGAAACCACTGATGTACCAGAGGTAAGCTGTGTAGGATCCACTGATTAAAGTGGGTTCTAGTAATTTAGGGTTAGCAATTAATCTAAGCAAATGTCAATTATCTCCACACAGAGGAAACTTTGTCCAAAGCTGCAAAGCACATAACTCATAAGAGCTGGTCTGCCAAGCCCCATGAGGAGAAAGTGTACACAGCTCAACAGAAAGTCATCTCATACCCAAAAAAAGTAAAAAGTATTTCTATATGTATATATAGAAAGGGAATTAACATTCATTGAATACTTTCCATGTGCCAGAAATTGTGCTGATCACTCTAGAGATACTACATTTATAAAGAATGGTAAAGCAACCACAAAAAAAACTTTAAAAAGATGGTAACTCTTATGAGTAAGAAGTTGAAGAAAACCTTAATGGTTTTCAATAGGTAATTGCTTAAATCAATTAGACACTAACCTTATGACAGAATATTACTCAACTATTAAAACACTGAATTATTCAGCCAGGTGCAGTGGCTCATGCCTATAATCCCAGAACTTTGGGAGGCCAAGGCAGGAAGATCACTTGAGGCCAGAAGTTCAAGACTAGCCTGGGCAACATGATGAGACCCCATCTCTACAAAAAGTGGTGGTACATGCCTTCAGTTCCAGCTACTTGGCAGGCTAAAGCAAGAGAATTGCTTGAGCCCAGGAGTTTGAGGCTGCAGTGAGCTATGATCAGGCCACTGCATTCCAGACTAGGTGAGAAGGTCTCTCCAAATAAGTAAATACAAATAAATAAATAAAATTATTCTATCTATACTTTTTATAAAGTAATACAGATAATACAGTATAGATGATCCTTTTAAAAGTAGTTTATGTGTATATAATTTAGATAGATAGAAATTTCTGGAAGAATAAACAAGAAAACGTTTTACCTCTGGGAAGTTTTAAGGGGTAGCTACCCTTTTGAATGATTTAAATTGTTCCTGACTGTATATTATTTTACAATTATAAAAACATAGTCACTAAAACCTACATTGCTGCAGAATTATTTTCCGTGCCAATCCTTAAAAACAGGTTGATTTTTTTTTAAGCTAAAACTGATCAGAACAGGTTTCCTGGAGCATGAAACTTTAACTAGGTTCCCTGCTAAAATGTACACTGACGTCAGCTCCTAAGTATGACTCAAGTCAGTGGAGTATTTGCCTAAATATTCCAGAATAGCTAGGGTGGGTGATATGCAGTTTATTGACATGAGCAAGAAAGCATGAAAGGAATCTGCTCAGAGGTCTAGGGGCTGTGTTCCATAGTTCACTGATAATGTGAATTATTATGCAAATGAAATCAGCAGTTCTTAAACATCAGGTAAAAGTATATGAAGAGGGAGGCCAAAAGGAAAAATTTAGCTTTCAAATATCCTGAACCACACAGCCTGGACCTGTTTCCTGGCTATTTTTGCTTCACTCTTTTTCCAGATGTCATTATTCCCATTTCTCTACACCTACCCATCTGCAGTCATCTCTCCATCACTACCACTCTTTTTCTCATCAATTCCTAGTTTCTGTGACCTTTTCTGTCCCTTTTCTGTCAGTTTATATGAATCATAAAAATTTCTAGTCAGTGTAGAAGGGCTCAACTACTCTGAAGCCCATATCTTTTCCTATCCATATCAATTCTCACTTGATATACAAACACATACTTTTTTCCTTCCTCATTTTTTATTTCTCTTTTCTTTCTCCAACATGCCCATTTCCTTTACTCTAATATTGACTCTAAGTCAGAGATATATTCACATACTCCCTCTAAAAATTTTTGTGCAGCAGGAGGCTCATGTCCTCGTCTCCAAAGGATGACTGACTCCACATTCATTTTATAACTTAGTGATACTATAATCTAACATCGATCTGCAAGTTTTTTTTTTTTTTCTGTCAAGAGCAGAACACCAGGAAAACACTGAGTTGACAAGGGCAGAACTTGTTCAAATAGTATTGTCTTTGTTCATGTTTCTCAGGATCTGTCTTTTTTGTGTTAGATTAGCTTGTAGCCTCCTATCGCCTTTGTGTTTACCAGATTCTTGGATCTAGGAAGTCTTTTGTCTCTATCTGAAGTAATTCAAAGGAGCAGGACACAAATTTTACACTCTAATAAGCCCCACCTCCTAAATGGATAGGAATCCAGCTCATCCATTCTAGAGTGTTCAAAAGTGCCAAAAGATCATAAGAACTTTCCAACAGGGCTGAACTACAACAAAATCCCAAATTGGCAAAGTGGGTCCCCTTTCTCAGCAATCTTCTCCTGAGATATATAATCTTCATACTCTGAATATGCCGTGAAACTTCCAGCCTCCAACTCTTTGTTCCTACCGTCCCTCTCTTCTTTTTGAACACCAGCTCAGCTTCCTCTGAGGGTAAATGTCCAGGTAAAATTAAACTCTCCCTCTTACATGCTTTCATAATCCATTGTTTGACTGTCTATCATAGTATCTGGGTCCTGGATCTGAGCTGATCTGACTGTGAGGTCTGTCACATGCCTTCATTATCAGGCCTATCTAATTAAGCTATCTTGGCTGGCTGGTCCACAGTCCCCTTCTCGCACCATTTCATGAGTATTTTATATCAAAATTATGTTACTATCTTTTTCCTACAGAGTTCTTCTAGGTTAGAGTTGCCAATCTGGCAAACTAATTGAAACTAACTCTAGATGATGTCAATTACTCCTTAGATCTCCTCTTTTATGCAAGATTTACATGTATAGCAGCTTCCAATGCTGATATCTAAAAGAATTTCACAAAATATGGCAAGTCTAAAAAAGTTATTTTGGGGTGAAATAGTCCCTTAAAATTCTTTAAAAATTCACCAAATACTTAGCCATATTAGTCTGCCTACTTCAAGGTCAGATACATCTTTATATTATGCTTGGCTCTGCCCAAATTTCAGCTCCTGTAAAACTAATTAACTGTCAAAATGTTATGTTCATTCTCAATTTTGATATAATGTATATAGTCTTCATCAATGCTTGTTTACACATGAACACACAAAGAGTCTGGGTGGCTATGGATTGCAGTTGGTAGGAGGCAGGGAGTGGAGGAAACCATGGGCGGGAGATCAGTCATTGCCAGTTAACAACAGGTGTGAATGCTGCTCTTTAAATTTAGCCATTGCACTTGGCAACTTGTCTCTCAGACGTCACTTATGACAACTGCTGCTGATTTGGAAAGGATCAAGGAAAGGATGACAGAAAGGGTCACATTTATTAAAAAGCAAAGAGAAAAAAGTTTCATTCTGTTTTATTTAATAAACCTAGCTTAAGATATGACAAACAGTATATGAGACTTGGAAAGTGTAAAGGCAACTTAAAAAAATGAAAGAGGGAAGGAAATTATTCAAAGAGATAATAATTAGTAACAAATTATTCTTAATTAGGAACTCTAAAAGCCATTCCAGCTGCCAAAGTTGGGAGCAAAATCATCTCAAATTTGGGTGAAAGTTCACAAAATAATTACTATTAATTCAGAGTTGGATAAGAGTAAGGGACTAGACCTGGATTAGTATTCATTCATTCAGTCAGTCAGTCAAGAAAAATATATTGAATAGCGGCTGCCAGGCAATATATGCTAGGAGAAATTTTCCAAAATTTGCATTCCCTATATTGTTTATTTCTTTTTCTGAAATAGACATTTAACCATCCTAACTCTAATCTTGAAATAGAATTAATTCTTCCCATAACTTTGCAGTCTAACATTTATATATCACTTAAAAGAATGAAAGATCCCTTGAGTAATCTCAGAACATTAACATAAAAAATTTAGAACATAACTACCAATGTAGTAATCACCCCACCCAACAACATTACTAAAGAAATTCTAGGTTTTTGCTGTCAGTGTATCATCGTGTACAATTCTATTTAAACAGTTTTGAACTATTTCACTGCCTAGGATATAAACTAAATTTCAGTCTCAGAGAATTAGAAGACATTGTATTATTTTCTTCATGTCTTGCTTTGCTAAGATGTATATAGCAGGTTGAAATGGCCTTTTGGGTTATCCAACATCAGGGGGAATAGTTCAACTAATTGGCTGTTAAACTTTAAGCAGGGTTTATAGCATCTATAAATGTTACTACTTTAAGGCCCTGAAGCAATTAGGCCTATTATCTATTTAATAAAAACATATTGTTTATTGTCAAGAAGAGAAAATTTTCACATATTACCACTAGATTATTAACCCAAGGCGGCAGGAGAAAGGATCCTAAGTAAGAATTCTAAGTTAATTTGGAAATATCATTGTTATTATTAATATTTTCCATAATATATAACTAACTCGAGGATTTGAGAACGATTGTAAGGATTTAAGGTTCTTTTGAAATTGGCTTTTCCTGCTTTCTTATGAATTTTGTGTTTTAGAGGGCAAAAAAATATAAACATAGACAAATAACTTCTTATTTGCCAACATAGGTCCAGCAATAGTCCTGGGACATGAATGCATCTTGTTGAATCAAATTTTACATATAGACTAGAAAGCAGACCAATTTTGAAAAGTAAAACCCTAGTTAGTCATTTCTGGAATGTATCCTTTAGGATCGAATTCTCAATCTTTGTTCCATCTTGGCAGATAAACTTTTAACATGTGCTCATCACAATAGTTCACTAAAAGCCTCTAAATAAATGATGGACCTTGGCTTTACACACAATTCCAAGTGTGTTAGCTGTAACTACATTGTGCCCAAACATCTTCCTATTAAAAGGATCTGAAATATTTCTTAAATTTTATAAAAGAATTCTCCTGCAACTATAGTAATGGTTATCCCTGAGTTCCAAGAAATTCATTCATTATTTAAACAAGTAATGGGACTTGGTTGAGTTACTGCAGTTAACAAAAGCTCTGGTCTGACTGAGCTCACCATCTAAAATAAAAGATAAGGAAGGAGGAGAGCATCGTAAGAGGGCCTCTAACCCAGATTTGAGGGCCTGGGAAGGCACTTCCCAGGAAGCAATATTTGGTGAGATCTGAAAAATTACTAATAGTAGAGCAAATGCCAGAGAGAGAATAATAAGATGTGATATCAGAGAGGCAACAGGAGCTTATATATAATATATTATATAATATATAATATTATATATAATATAATATATATAATATTATATTATAATTATATAATATATAATATTATATATAATATTATAATATATAATTATATATATATAATAGAGGATCTTATAAACCAAATTAAGGAATTTGGACTTTACCCAAAGAACAAAGGAAAATCTTGAAAGGTCTTACAAATGGGAGAGATTAGATTGGAGACTGGAAAGACTGAGGCAGAGAAACAAATTAGGGGATCTAGACAAGAAATGCCTATGGTAGAGGTTATAGTACTGGCCATGGGAAAGAAAAGAATAGACTAATTTGAAAGATATTGTATATAAGTTGAGTCATGGCTGAGCTCAGTGGCTCACACCTGTAATCCTAGCACTCTGGGAGGCCAAGGCGAGCGGATCACTCGAGGTCAGGAGTTCGAAACCAGCCTGAGCAAGAGCGAGACTTCATCTCTACTAAAAATGGAAACAAATTAATTGGCCAACTAAAAATATATAGAAAAAATTAGCCGGGCATGGTGGCGCATGCTAGTCCCAGCTACTCGGGAGGCTGAGGCAGAAGGATCGCTTGAGCCCAGGAATTTGAGATTGCTGTGAGCTAGGCAGACACTATGGCACTCTAGCCCAGGCAACAGAGTGAGATTCTGTCTAAAAAAAAAGTTGAGTCAAAAGGTATCTATGATTATATGATTATATTGTACAATATATTAACTATAGTTAACAATGATATTCTTGAAAAATGCCAAGAGAGTAGTGGATGTTATAAAAAGTTATTGGAGAGCTGGAACCCATACTACTAAGTGAAGTATCCCAAGAATGGAAAAATAAGCACCACATATACTCACCAGCAAACTGGTATTAACTGAGCAGCACCTAAGTGGACACATAGGTACTACAGTAATAGGGTATTGGTCAGGTGGGAGGGGGGAGGGGGGCGGGTATATACATACATAATGAGTGAGATGTGCACCATCTGGGGGATGGTCATGCTGGAAATTCAGACTTGTGGGGGGAGGGGGAGAAAAGGCATTTATTGAAACCTTAAAATCTGTACCCCCATACTATGACAAAATAAAAAATAAATAAATAAAAATAAAAAGTTACTGGTGATTGATAGGATATGGTGGAGGGGGAGTGGATGAAGGAAAATAACATATTAAGAAAGATTTCCAGGAGTCTTACTTGGGCAACTGGGTAGATACTAATGCCATATACTGAAAAAGAAAACACAGGAAAGATTTGTTGAGGGAGGAGAATGAGTTCAGTTTCAAAACATTATATGTCAGGTGCTTTGAGGCATCTAAGTAACAACATTCATTACACAGGTATTTGAGGCTAAGGCTCTGAAGGACATGAGGGCTATAGAAATAGATGTGGGACTCATTAGCATATAGATAGTTGGTAATTGAAGCCATGGGAGTGGATGACACTACCCAGGATGAGTATGCAGAAGAAAAGAAGACCTAAGAAATTAATTAATGTAAATGTGCTTTACATATAATATGTCCTTAATAAATATTTGATTTAGGTAAATGAATGAATAAAAACATGAATCTTAATAAAATCTAGAAGGCATTTTTAACATTTGCACAAGACTTTTTCAGGTAATGATATTCACTGCCCTCAGATAGTTTATAGGTATGGATTGTTTAGTTTTCTGAATGTTCTGGGTTCCTGAAGAACTTTTAAAATCTATCTGCAAGATTCTGATTTTACTAAAATGACACTATGTATAAAGTTCCCAACCTAACTTCTAGTACTTAAGAAAGAAGCAAATTAACATACCTGGCCCAGTTCCTTGCACATAATTAATGCTCAATAAACACGTGCTTGGGAGGCTAAGGTAGGAAGATTGCTTGAGCCTAGGAGTTTGAGACCAGCCTGCGCAACATAGTTAGACTCTGTCTCTAAAAACAAAAAGAAACAAACAAATAAACAAACATGTGCTTAAAGAGATTTGTGGAATGAATGAATAAATGCATGAATAAAATACATATTCCCATCTTCTCAAAATAGGAAAAGTTTCAGGGCCTCTGTTACGCTATTCTTGTTTGTTGAGGTACTACAAAAAGAACAACATAGTAATTCAGTCCCTCGGGCCATTTAATCAAAACAAGTACATTCTGAACTAGTAAGACTGCTTGGGCATATTGACAGATATCACCAACAAAGAACTCATATCCAAAATATACGAAGAACTTTTACAAATCAATAAGAAAAAGGCAGCAACCCAATAGAAAAATGGGCAAAGACTTGAACTCATACTTCACAAAAGAGGTTATCCAAACAACTAGTAAACATGGAGAAAGGTGCTTCATTACCTATCAAAAAAATAAAAATTAAAAATCACAATGCAATAGCACTTCAAGCCCACCAGAATTGTCAAAATAATAAAGATGAAAAATGCCAAGTTTTGGCAAGAATATGTTGCCAGTAGGAATATAAATTGGTACAACCACTATATCAGTTACAGTACAGTCAGGGGACAGAAACCACACCGAGTATTTTAACAGAGATGATTTAATAAAAAGAATTGTTAATAAGGGTCCCCTCTCTAAGTTTCTAAATTTTAATAATTTTCTAATTATTTTCTAATAATTTTCTAATTTTCTAATAAGTTTTCTAATTTTAATAATTCCAAGTTTGTCCCTTTCTTTTCTCAGTCCTAGGGATTGCAGCTGCTTCCAGCAGTTGTTACCTCATGATTCATTAGATTTTTCTTTTTACCCTTTCAGTTACTTAGTTAACATCTATACAGCCAGTTAACAATTGTTTAAATTATCTCTGTTCAAGTACGGCTTTTGTCTCCTGACTGATATAGAATTGGTACCAGGAGTGATCCAGTAAACAGACCCTCAAATATGGGCTTTAAGGACAGTCTTGATCGAGTATTTGGGCGTGAGTGCAGTGCTGAGCTCCTTGTCAATAAGAAACTTAGGCTAGTAATCCATGAAATGCGTTATATTCACATTTAATCTAATTATCACCTATGGGTGAATGTGATTCATTGCCTGCTGAGGCCAGTGTCTCCGGAGCCCAAATGGCTGTTGCATTTTACCAATATGGCAGTAATGATGATTTCTAGTACTGTCCTGTGGCTTGGGACCCAGACATCTAAAGATATAAATTCTCATGTTACTGGGACTGGATGTGTGGTACCAAGGGTTTTAAATTATACGACTCTTGTACCCTGGTAGCCAGTAATCGCCTTCCCACACAGCATGGGAGTAGGTCAGATTTGGAGATCTTTCTGAGAAACTACTCTGTGTACAGAGAGGAGATAATTGAGCTATTAAATTCAAAACAGGCCAAATTTCTAAAACAAAAGTTCCTATTACAAACAAAAAGATAGATTGAAAGATGGAGATAAAAAACATCTTGTAAATAATATAGTCCTATTCTCTGCTTGGATCAAAAAAATTTAAGGAGACCCCTGAGAAGTGAATGACTTGGCCAGGATCAAGAAGTAATTTAGGCCGGGCTTGGTGGCTCACGCCTGTAATCCTAGCACTCTGGGAGGCCAAGGCGGGTGGATTGCTCGAGGTCAGGAGTTCAAAACCAGCCTGAGCAAGACTCTGTCTCTACTAAAAATAGAAAGAAATTAATTGACCAACTAAAAATATATATACAAAAAATTAGCCGGGCATGGTGTCGCATGCCTGTAGTCCCAGCTACT
>VSMD01125184.1:0-20025 GCA_008750895.1 Mirza zaza
GAAGCTGTCTTTGGGGATATTTATATTTTTTATGATTTGACTACTGTATTAGACATGGAAAGAAATGGCTTTCTGGTGAATATTTTGTCTAAAATTCTTCTATAAAATAATCAAATTCATAAATTATCCCACTCTTCAGACATAAATAAGGATGGACTCTTAAATTCACCTCATTTATTTATCAATCCCATGCCATTTTAAGTAAACAGAAAAGTAAGTTTTAATATATAGTCAGCCCTCTATTTGTGTGTTCTAAACTGTGAGTTTAACCAACTGTAGATGAAAAATATTTGTGGGGAAAAAAATTAGGTCTGGCTGGGAGCAGGGGCATGCGCCTGTGATCTTATAGTCCCAGCTCCTCGGGAGGCTGAGGCGGGAGGACCACTTGAGGCCAGGAACTCAAGACCAACCTGGGCAACATGGTGAGACCCTGTCTCTAAAAAAAATTTTTTTAATTAAATGGGCATGGTGGCGCACACCTGTAGTCCCAGCTACTGGCAAGGCCGAGGTGGGAGGATCTCTTGAACCCAGGAATTTGAGGCTGTAGTGAACTGTGATTACCCCACTGCACTCCAGCCTGAGTGACAGAGTAAGACCCTATCTCTTAAAAAAAAAAGTCTGTACTGAACACATAGACTTTTTCTTCTTGTTAGTCCCTAAATGCTACAGTATTGCAACTATATATATAGCATTTACACTGTATTAAGTATTATAAGTAATCTAGAGGTGATTTAAAGTATAAGGGAGGATGTGTGTAGATTATATGCAAATATTATGACATTTTATATGAGGGATTTGAGCATCTGTGGATTTTGGTATCTGTAGGGGTCTTGGAACCAGTCCCCTGAGGGTACTATAGAACAACTACATTTCCACCTCAAATGTTACCATCTGCTAGATGTATTAAAAATGCTGACATGAGGTTTCCTTTTAAAATTCACTTGGTGGTCACAGCTACAAGTTTTATTGAAGAGCAAAGTCCAGGTCAGGGGCCTTTTGTAAAAACTATAAAATATCTAATCATTATACCCTTATTCAAAATACTTCTTTTAAAAATAATACTTTTTCTGCTCATAAAAATAACTCAGAGGTTGGGGGGGGTTGTTTTTTTTTCTTTTTTGGTAGAAATTTGGAAAACATGGAAAAGGATTTTTTTTTAATTTAATTATAATTTCGCTTCCAGGATAACTACTGTTACCATTTCATTCTATTTCCTTTGAAATAGATTAATATAAATGTTTAGGTATATAGATATTTTAACCTCCCACCCTACCACCTGTACACACAGCGGGAGCACAGTGTTTTCTCAGATCACATCAAAAGCATTTGTGGAAGCCATTTATACGAGCCCCTCGCTGCTGCCCAGCTCCTGCCTGGGCCTCAGCCTGTGACGGCGCGGTGCCCTCCGACTCGCGCCTTCACACCCGCCCCTTGCATCCTCAGGTGCTCCCAGAGTGTTGGCCTGCACTCCGTCATCCCCGGAGGCAGATGGATTGTGTGGCCCTTGTGCAATGGAGAAAACAGGGAGAGTGCAGAGAAATGACAGCAGCTTTCTAAGCAGATTGAGAAATCCAGGTCTGGCCAGGCGTGGTGGCTCACACCTGTAATCCTAGCACTCTGGGAGGCTGGGGCAGGAGGATCGCTCAAGGTCAGGAGGTGGTCAGGAGTTCAAAACCAGCCTGAGCAAGAGCGAGACCCTGTCTCTACTAAAAATAGAAAGAAATTAATTTGGCCAACTAAAAAATATATATAGAAAAAATTAGCCAGGCATGGTGGCGCAAGCCTATAGTCCCAGCTACTCGGGAGGCTGAGGCAGATGGATCACTTGAGCCCAGGACTTTGAGGTTGCTGTGAGCTAGGCTGACGCCACGGCACTTTAGCCTGGGCACCAGAGTGAGACTCTGTCTCAAAAAAAAGAGAAATCCAGGTCTGAAATATCAACTAGCAGTTTATCAGTGTTTCTCAATGAACACTCTTGATAAGACACATACCATTGTCATCTGTGTGCTGTCATTTTAAGATCCTATGCAAGCTGCGAGAGAGGGGGGAAACTACAACTGTGTCACCAACATACATTCTTTGGTGACACGGTTCCTCTGTTGGACAAGCTAGACATTTCATCACCACCAATTCAAGTCAGGACTTCCAGGGGCACAGCTGTGGAAATAAGCCCACCCACTGCAGGCGGGCAGAATAGGCACTGCTCTGGAGAAAGTAACTAACTCTGGGGCAGTGAAATTGCCCTTTTTAATAGGCCTCCTGGCCTTGTTAGCCTCTTGCGGTTACAGCAGGAAGCAGGGACCTAATAATCTCTGTGTCAGGATCAGGGAAGGACGAGAGGTGCTCCAGTAAATGAAACTAGAGAATTGCTGGATCAGAGGGAAGTGCTCTGTAACTGCCTTGCCCAGTCGAGCAGCCACTCAGCACAGGGGCTAGTCAAGCACTTAAAAAGTGGAGAGTGCAATGAAAGAATCGGATTTCTAATTTTAATCATTTTAATTTAAAAGCCATATACAGCTAGTGGCTACTATTTGGACAGGCGGTTATAGATCACACAAAATGGAATAACGTTCCATGTAAAAGCTTGATGCAGAGTGCGATCAAGAAGCTCATACCATGGCTGAGGCCGCGGGGGACCCTGGCACCCTCAAGGGCTGGGGACACAGTCCTACAACTGTGCATCTCAGAAATCTTATGCCCAACTGGATCATCTTTCCTTAACTGAGATGTTTAAACCAGCTGGCGACGTTGGGGAAGAGTGTTCTATCTCGGGCCAAACACTGGGATCTGTGAAAGCTGGAAAAGCATCTTCACATTTTTTGTCCACAGATTTTTATGTGTAGTTTTACATACAGCTACTGTCATTTAACGCTGGAACACTGAGGCGTAGGTATACTGAACACCCAGCCCTGAGAGCTGTCCTCCATAGAGTAGAACGCCTGAGCCCACGGACCTGGAAGATTCCCAGGGTTCCCTTGTGATGGCTCGTCTCAGAAGGTCTGGGAGGAAGAGCTTCTCCCCGAGTGGTTCAGGGGACACTTGCTGGGACTGAGGCTGGCGCTGGTCACAGGACGTGTTCTCTACTACGGTTGCAACCGAGGAAGTGTTGGTTCCTTCCTAACTTTCCAAATGACAGGCCTGCCTGTTAAAAAGCAGCCCACATTTCAAAGTGCATGTGCCATGACTGAGCCCTTCCTCAGAGCAGCCCCTGTGCAGGCCTTCAAGTATCACAACGTGGGTACTTTGGTTTCCTGAAAGAGCTGGTGACTCTGAGCAGTTGGCTTTTTCCCTGTTCTGGTTTCAGTGTCACCTTTTTGAGAATAAAGGGGTTGAACTAGATCAGAGGTGGTGACTGGGAGACAAGTGCAGCCACAGATGAGGACCGGAATGAGTGGTTAACACTGAAGGCAGGGATCGGGCAGGGCTGCTATTGCAAGTGACTAACCCCCAGCTGGCTGGGAAATGTCCTGTAGGGATGTTCTGTGCCCAGCAGAAGCCTGGGGGTGAGGGTAGCATCAAGACTGCGCTGGGTCCTCTTGCAGCTTGCCTGCCCCCTGCAATGCCCTCCACCCCACACACACCTGTCTGGGGAACAAGCTGTGCTGGGTGGTCTGAGCCAATTGGGACCACCCTGCGAGCTGGGGTCAAGTAGTCCCCCTTAAGGCACATGGCTGTGTGGTGGGCACTGAACAAAAATCTGTATGGTCAGGAAGAGGGACTGGCCAGCCAAGGTCCATGCAAGGCATTTGGGGATTGGGGGGCTTGGAGGAGTCATAGGTATGCCCCCCAACCTCTGTTCCTGGGTGGCCACAGTCAGAGCAGAGCGGCTATCCCCCTCTCTAGGCCCAAGACCGTCACTGCCTGGGCCACTTACAGGCAGTTCCACACTTGGGGGTACCTGCCCAGCTCCCTGCAGATAACTGGCTTCATGGCCTTGGTGGTGTCCTGTCTTGTTGGGTACACTCTGGGGGGGGGCGGGACAGCAGTCAGGTGCAGCCACAGCAGGGGGCTAAGGAGGAGCCCTGAAGTTGAAACAGGCAGGGACACTGGGTGAGTCTTGCTAAGATCTTTGGAGGTCACCAGGTGACAGGTACCACAAGTGCCAAGTCGCAGCATTTCCTGGCCTAGAAATTGTCGTGCGTGGGAGTGAGGAGGCAGAGGAGCTCCTGTTGACCTTGGATCCAGCAGGAGCATGGAGGTTTCAGATGGCTGACAAACACGCAGATGTTAAGGGGCAAATCTGCCTGAACACGTCCTGTGCCTTTTTTAAGTGAACGGTTTATTAAAGAATACCACATACAGCAAAGTGCACAAGGAATTTTCACCAGGTGACTCCGTATAACCAGCAGCAGATCAAGAAACAGAACATTCCCAGCCCCCAGGAGACCACCGGGCCAGATTCCCCGACCTCTGGTGCTGAGATGACCACCTGGGGTGACCACTGGGGACATCCGTGCAGCCGTGTGAGATGGCTTCTGTGTAGTGTCCCACTGTCTGGGTAGAAGCCACCTATTGTTCTCCTGTTGGTGGACATTCGGGTGTTTCCAGTCTGGCTGTGGTGTCAGGGTACCCGGAGTGTCCCCACAGCATCTTGGTGACCACGTGTATGCGCCCACCTGTTCCTACTGGGAGTGGGATTGCTGGGCCCAGGCTGTGCTTGAGGGCAGGGGGACGCTGAGTGGTTTCAGGTCACCATCTTAAGAGTCATTTTGCCCTCTTTCCTCCTGGCAGAAGCGCTGTTGCTCCTTCTAAGGATTCCCTGTGGTGGTTTCCGTCAGGCATAGCGGGCTGAGCCCCAGGTGCCGCAGTTCACCGAGAGGTGGCCGAGCTCCTTCCAAAGTCCGGTCGGGCCCAGAGGCACCCTCAAGAGGCGGGTGGGGTTTTGCGTGTGGGTGGTTGGGGCGACTCCAGGTGGAGAAGGAAAGGCAGAAGGAAGGTGGTTTCCAGTGGGAGGCGGCGGCAGACGGCAGTGAGGAGGCTGCTGGCATGAATTGTGTCAGCCTGGCTGCGGCTGCACTTCCTCCTGACCTCTGGGCCGCGGGCCAGGGCCGTGGCTCTAGGTGTTCTGTTCTAGGCAGGCATCTGTTAACGCCAGCATTTTGAGCACACAAGCAACAGGCATTCTGGTGTATTTTAAAAATAATAAATTAGCCCTTGTTCCTCACATATGAAAGTTATACCAGAGATGACTTATCCTGAGGCCTGCTGAGGAAGCTCAGCTTGCCCTGTGGGAGGGAATCACTTTTGCAGCCATTTAAAGCCCTCCTAGGACGTGCTGAGCAGGGCAGTTGCTTTGTGCTCTGGTGATAAAGAGGAGGCGCGAATCAGGCCTAGCTGCCCTCAGACTGCGCTGGCCATAGGGGGCCATAGCGGGTCTGGGGAGGGCAGGACAGGTCTGAGGCCACGGCTCCTGTGCCCGTAGCCCACCTCCTTTCTTGACAGTCTACATCCAGGGTGCTGCGGAGGCCGTCCCACGGGAGGCCTGGCGGGGCCTTCGCCCTCCAGGCTGGCAGCCGGAAAGAGAGGAAGAGAGATCTGTGTGCCCCAGAGCCCACTGGGAGCCCTGGGCTGCTTTGGGGATGTCAGGACAGTGTAATCCAGCCACCGGCTGGTCAGACAGTGTCATACTGCCCTCTCCTGGGTGGCCGTCTGACCAAGCTCCATGCGCTTGGGCTGTGATTGCTTAGAACAGCAGGGAAGGTTTTTAAAGCCTACAAGCTGTTTGGAATGAGGGAGGGAAGATACACACACCCAGCCCCCACCTAGCACTTGGAGGCAGCATGCTGGAAGGAAGTGGCCCCCCCAAAAACCAAGCCCTGTGGCTGCCTTCACCCTAAGTCCCTGGGAGATGGACACCCAGGCAGGGCTTGATAAACCTGCCAGGCACCTGGAGGGCTTAAGTGTTTCCTGAATGCAGATGACTTTTGTACTTGGGTTCCATCTTCTCTTTTCCTTGCTTTTTGAACTTCATATGGGATCCCTGGCTCTAGGAGAGGGCACTGGCCCCAAAAGCCAACAAGGCTTTATTTTTACTTATTCTTCTAAGTCAATTTAGATAGTCTCAAATGAATTGAGATGACTTGGGCAATTTTACACATATGTAGCTTTAATTTTTTTTTTTTTTTTAACTATTTTAAAGACAAGGTCTTGCTACGTTGCCCGGGCTGGTCTCAAACTCCTGGCCTTAAGTGATACCAGCACTTCAGCCTCCCAAGTCATGGGATTGCAAGCATGAGCCACCATGCCCAGCTATACACGAGTAGCTTTAAACAATTCCCCCTATGCTTTAGATGTGTTTACCTCCAGGCCTTATTAAAAGTGTCCCAATTCCATGAGCCCTCCCTAAACTTCCTCTCTCTCGCACAGAATGATGCCAACGGGACTGCAAAGCCGCCCTTCCTCAGGTACGTGACTTCCTGATGCTTTTCAGAGCGGAGTTGCCCTCCATTGGATGAGTGACCTGGAGCACCCCCCAGAAGGCCCTTCAGGGCCCAGCCCAGGTGGCTGATCCTGAGGAAGCAGACTGTGGCCACCTGCTTACTTTGAGACCACCCTGGGAGTAGAGCCTGGAGCCCCAACCTGCCCCCGAGTAGCTCCCACACGCCCCCTCCCTAACACAGGACTGAAGAGGTGTGGGCTCTCCTCTCAATGTCTGAAACTCTGGATTGTCCTATAATGAGTGGCATGGAGGGAACAAGCAACTCACGTTCAGAACACACAGCCAGGGTTTACGCCCAGTGGGAAGGTGGTGAGCAGAACAACCTTACCTACCAAAAACAGTGAATATTAGCACTTCTAAAATCGAATTCTTGTCTTGGAACAGTATTTCTGAAGAGATTTTCTTTTCTGCCCTACAGTGGAGAAAACCCCTTTGCTACTGTGAAACTCCGACCAACGGTGACCAATGACCGATCAGCACCCATCATTCGATGAGAAGACAGCCAGGGATTCTTCTGGTTCCTTTCATGTTAAGTTCTCACTTGCAAATGATAGGTGTATATTGTTTGATATGTGCTGTGACTCCCAAAGCTTCACCAGAGGGTGCCTGATTTTAAATGTATTCTACTTGAGCAAATCAATATATTTTCTCAATTTAACATAGTTGGGTTTACACATTTCTAAGATAAATAATAGTTTAGTGACCAACTTAAACATTTAAAATATCTTCTTCCTGTTCTGTTCAAGAAACAATTTAGTTCCAATCCTTACTGTACCCTTTTTATTAGCCTATGAATTTTTTTCTTAACAGCCAGAATAAGGGATAGTGTGCTTTCACGACTGGTTTTCTGCACCGGAACTCAAATGAGACCGGTTTTACTTTATAAAGCATGTGCTCTTAAGTAGCATTATGATGTTTATCTAAAGGAAACATTGTATAAATTTGCATCTTAGCATGCAAATCATAACTGTAAGCAATATAAATTATGAAAATATATAATTTTTTAACTTAATTTTAAATTTGTTTAATCAAATGTAGAGCTGCACAAGATGGAGAAATTCCCACCCCTTCCCCGATTTCGACAGAGCCATAGAGTGCTGAGACATTCGCCTGCCCTTATCACAGCCATATTCAGCATTCATGAGAGAATCTCCAAGAGCTATTGAACTTGGTAGTGAGGAGTGACTGACTGGATTTGCTGCAGGCCAGGTGGTGCCTCGCGCTGGCCGGGCACATCCGAAACTTGCAAGTTTGAGGCGCCCCAGGTGCTCCCACTACCTAAGCTAGTTGACCAAAGCTCCATCCATCACTAATTCACTAGGAAGCTTCCTGGGGGTCCCAGTTTTTCCATGTCTGAATCAGGTACTGACTCGAAAAGGGTGCTTATAAAGCCAGGGTGACCTCTGGTGGCTGGAGGGGGGGCGGTCTTTCAACCTAGCAGCCTTACTTACGTGCCCAGAACCTGGGCCTCTGGTATAGAGTCAGGCCTGCCCTGGCTGCCTGGGGAGTCGAGGTTAAAATTCACCCCTGGGGCCACTCACTCCGTTTGCTGGGAGTGCTAGAACAGTTGCTTGTCATAGCTCCTTTGGTCTCACCATAAATGTACCGTTTTCTTATCTGTCTGAAATTGGTCCCAGTCAAATGCAGGTAAACCAGTGCATGTGGGTAGCACTTCAGGCTTCTCCCAGCTGAGTCAAGCAGTGTGGCAGTCTGCCTCTCCCGGGAGGACAAACCAGGTGATCCCATGAAGGGCTGCTGGCAAATGACTGTGTTAACACCCACCACCAGGTCTGGTCATGCAGGTGCTGTGGCCAGAAAGAACTCAGCCCACAAGCCTTTCCCCCTTTCAGGATGGGCAGGGCTGGGGAGCATGGCAGGGGTACACCCTGGCCTTTAAAGCTCCACTTCTGGGCATTTTTCTGGCTTTGTTAGAGGTAGAACAGGACCTGGGATTATTAGATGCCATCTGCTGACCCCCCTGGCTCACCCAGCCCTGGGGTCCACCTCATAGCCCAGAGCCACAGGGTTGCTCACCTCCCACCGGAGGGAAGGCTGGCCTTGTCCCCAGCACATGCTCTGTAATGCCAAGGTATTATGCCTAATTTTAATAAAAATTTGAAACTGAGCACATTTTTCTTGAGCTGTAACTGGAGGCTGGGCACGAACTGAGTCACATGGAGACTGGCAATGGCACATTGGTCTTTAGGGAGCAGAGTGCAAGCATGGAAAATACAGAACCACATAAACAATGGTATGAATCTCATTTATTGAAAACATTATTTCTCACCTTTCTCAAATTGAAGACTGCAAAAAATAAAAGCAGTGCTTCACCGAGTTGTCATGAACCTCGGAGCAGCAGCGCTGCCTTCCACACTGGCACGTGCCACCTCTATCCCGCCTTGCTTTACAAAACAGTCCTGAAGCTTAATCAAATAAAACTATTGTACACAACATTTACATTAGAAAAAGACATCTGGGTGTAGGAAAGCCGGTGTGTTGTTCCCTTTAACTAAAGGTCGCTCCACAGTTGGGGCATCTTCGCTTCCTCAAAGCAAAACAGCAGATGAAGCCGAAGGGAAACAGGATGATGGCCAAGAAGATGCCCAGGAAGGTGAAGCCGTCCTCCAGCACCCCGACCCTGCGAGAGCAAGACGGGGCAGCGGGTTAGGGCTGGGCAGACCCCCGACCTCTCCCACAGGGGAGCGCCCTCCCTCGGCCCTATTCATGGAGGGAACGGCCACCAGCCCTTAGTTACCACATATAAATTCAAAGAAAAGGGGGGGGGGGGACTCTGTTGAAAGGCACGATCTGTCAGCTGCCAGAAGTTCCCACACATTTTTCTCAAAGGAACTATCAAGTCTTACATCTCTGAAGACAGGACCCAAAAAAACAATTTTAGGAGTTCTTTTTAATGCTGCAAAGTTTTAGATTTTTCTGTCCCCTAAGGGGAAAATTCCAGAAAAGGTGATATAGTAAGATGGGGGGTTTGTTTAGTTTCTATTGTTTCTTTGGTGGTTGGGGGTGGTAATTTGTGAACAACTGGAATCAGCCGCATCCACGCACAGTCTTGAAGGACACTTGAGCAATGTAATCTCAAAGCTGCTTCCTCTGAAAAGTTCCATGTATGTTCACCTTCAACGTGCATAATGTAGAGTCTGAGACCTACCCCAAATCCTATGCCGGTGAGCACAGGTTTGGTGACCTGATGTCATTGGAGTCAAGGGTCATTTTCAGAGGCCCCAAAGGTGAGAAGTCAGACACCATGTGCTCAGCTCAGCAGGCTACTTCTGGAAAGTTCAAGCTTCACTCCTGACAGGCTTGAGCAAACTCCTCCCCAGGCCACAGCACTGGGGTGGGGGCAAGAAACAAAATGGGACAGGGTATCTCCAGGAAGCAGCGGGAGCTGGTCCAGAGGGAAAAGGGGGGAGAATGAGTGGAGCAGGCAGAGGCAGGATTAACACACGCACTCAGCGAGGACCCCATCCTGTGCCCTCAACCCAGCACCCTGGATGCTTCTAAGCCACTTCCTTCTCCAGCACCCACTCCTGCCCCATGCCTGTCGCCTTAAGTGCTGCTGACCACCCTTTATGCCCACAATGGCCTGAACACGACTGCAGCTCCCTCCACCCCCTTGTGTGGGGAGGAAGCACACAGCTTACCAAAGACCAGGGATAGTGATGCACCAAATACTGAGGGCTTCCCCAAACCCACATCGCCACAGTGGCAGCTGCTAGTGTCCCTGTCATGTGAGGGCAGCTGCTGCCAACACCCCGCTGGGCAAGACTGCAGCCTGCGCCCACAGCCTTGTGGAGTACCACAAGCCGCTCCTGCCCAGAAATGAGACCCAGACCCCTCCCTGCTTCTCTTGGATCGTGGAAAAAAAATCAGGATGTTCGAAACTCTGGCTTTCAGTTGCTTAAAAAGTCAAACTCGATGCCCGCCTGCCTCCCTCCAACCCACGCAGGGCGGAGCTGCCTTAAACCTATCTAAGACGGCCAGGAGTTCTAGCAGCATTGCCCACGGAGCTTGTCCTGAGACTAGTCCCCTGATAAGCTCTGCAGGAAAGAGGGGGATTCTTTGGTCAATTTTGGGAAACTTCTTCCCCCTCCTGAAGAGTCGCTATGTACACTGGTTCATGGAGGCTCTGAGAAGTCCTGCAGTCCTTTGCGGAGCGATGTTCCCCAGCCCGCTGCCGGTTCTGTGTGAATGCTGACGGGCTAGACTGTGGGGCACACAGGGAAGCCCGCTCCAAGGGAACAGTCCGGCAAAGTGTGCCCTTCCTAACCAGCACAAGGTCATCAGGCTACCACCCTGCAGCTGCTCAGCCCTACCTACAGCTGCCCTTGCAAGACACCTCCACCCTGTTGTGCCCATCCCAGCATGCCCTGCCCCAGTTTCAGGGCCGTCCCTGCCCAGGGTGCAGGCTGCCAGGACACCCAGCTGAGAGCACACCCAAGGCCACTCTGCCCAGTGGGAAGTGGGGGAGCCTCAGGAAGGCCCTGAGCCACCAGCTGTGTCCCTGCACACAGATGGCCATGACAGGCTGCCCCGGGCTGAGAACTTGTACGGCAGGTGAAGGGAGGCCAGGTGGCCTTAGACCATTATTGGGCTTCACTGTCCTGTTCCTTCCTGGCATCTGCACTCATGTTCTACCTATAGCTGAAATCCCAAGAAATAACACCAGTTTGTATTTCCGATTAGAAAATGTACCATGAAAAAGCAAAGGGCAAAAGCGAACCAGCTGAGAAAGCGTTCCGGAGAAGCCTGCCCTGCGCAAGGTTCCCCAGCATGCCTGCCCAACATCCCTCCATCCTGCCAGGAAACCAGGGGCCTCCGGGGACCAACAGGGCCCGAAGACAGTGACTACATGAGTGCCTGCCCAGGCTGCTCCCTCAGGACAGCTGGTGAGAGGCAGAGCTGGCAGCAGAGCCCACCTGCCTGCTCAAAGGCTCAGGAGATGCCCAGAAGGCCAGATCAGATGACCTGGAAGGGCCCTGCCAGAGACATCCGGGTGCCATGGGGCAGGGGTAGGGGTTCCCTGGTGTTGCCCGCAGAACCTGTCTCATCTGCAGGGTGCTGCTGTCCTCTGGGGTCAAGCATCTAAGGCAGTAGCACCTCTCCCCATTCCTCCTTAATTTTTCTTCCAGACCACAAACCCTTCTCCACTGTTGACGTGGAGGAAGCCCAGGAAGGCCGGTCACTCTCTGGGTGCTCCCTGCCACGAGGCCAAGGCCCCACACTACCTGGGCAGAGACCCAGAGCCTCCCAGGCGCTAGACACGCTCCCACCCTCGGCCTTCAAGCCTACAGTGCTTTCTGTCCGGAGCATCGTTGCCTCTAGCCAGAGCAGAGCTGGGCAGCTCGGGGCACCCTCTGCTGAGCCCACAGTCCCAGCCCCGGGTCTGATGCCCTCCCCAGGCAGCCTCCCTTGACCCTTACCCAGGGCTACCCTCGCTCCACTCAAAAGGAGGGCCAAGGCCACCAGGTCTTTGGGAAAAGCAAGAATGTTTCCCTGCAGTGAGACCCATGAGGCAAGGGCATCCAGTCACCCCATGAGGCTCAGACGTCTGCCAGCAACAGAAGTCTGCGACCCAAGAGCATACTCGGCCCCAGGGAATAACCTGACCCCGAGTACTCTGAATGGGCTTCACAGAGACCAAGGAAGAGAGGAGAGACCTGCCCCAGCAGCTCTGGATTCAGAAAGCTTCAGGTCTGACCACCTGGATTCCACACCCCCTCCCCACAATTCCAAATGCCAAAAGGCTCTGAAAGCAGCACTTTCTGTCAGTTTGTAGCAAACTCACCTGGCGGCAACATGTGACCTGAACTGATGTGTGGCTATTTATAGTCTTCATTTAACCTGCTGAACGTGAATATTCATGCCTTGCTCCAGAAATATTAATGTCTTAACTACCGTGTTGCCCCACACCGCATAGAGAATGTTGGCATAATTTAGTTTTTTAAAACCCAACTTCTTCTAAATCAAGAAACACAAGCCAGCCTCCAGGCCAGTCCTAATCTGGCAAAGCCCACAAGCTGCAGGAGCGGCCCCATCCCCTGGTGCCCCCTGAAGGGGGGACCCTGCCCTGAGAACAGCTGTACCGCAGCCTCACCTTCTCTCCCTCCAACTCCTCCATCCACAGGCTCAGACCTGCGCCCAGTCCCTCCCTCGTCCTTGCGCAAGAGGCCATGGTGGGGGGAGGGGCGGAAGCTGGCGAAATTAGGGAACTGACTAATTGGTTAACCAGACTCTAGCTCTGCAGTCAAAGTGGCCACTCACCCCACTGACGTATGCCCGGAGCTGGGCCCTGGGACAGTCAGACCCAGCCACACCAGGCTCCACCCCACCAGTGACAGGAGGCTGGGAGGGGAGAGAGCTGTGAGCTGCCTGGGTACCTGGAAAGGAATGGTCCTCAAAGAACTGTCCTCACTGAGGTGCCACAGGGGCCTGAGCCCAGGGCCTTGTCCAGGGCCGCATGGCTGGGAGTGGCTGGGATCTGAGTCCAGATGGGCGCCCCAGCCGTGGGCACCGCTGCTGTGGGACAGGACCCCACCCAGCAGGCCTTGGCCCTCCCTCTGAGGCAGCCCGCGGGGCCATCAGTGCCACACGGGGCTGGCCCGGGGCGCCCAGCAGCCTCCCTTCTCACCCCCAATTAATCATTTCTCCTGAGCCCAGGGTGGCCTCAGGCACCATCCAGCCCCAGGAGCAACCCCCAGACCACCCCTCACTGGGAAGACAAGCCGCCTCAGGAAAAGGGACAATGGAGAACTTCCTCTGAGGGCTGCAGGCCCAAAGCCAAGGCTCAGGACAGGGGTGAGATGGCCCCAAAGCAGCCCCAACCAGCCTTTGGCTGTCCCAGGGTCTCCACTCCAAAAAGGACCCCCATGGAGGCAGGGGAGCTACCTCATTTAGGGAGAGTTCACTAGGACCTCCCAGGGCAGGTGCCTGGTGGCCCTCCAAGAGACTTGGCCTGTCCGAACCCCTGCCAGTGCCACCCCTACCTGCAGCCAGGGGCCAGGGAGGCAGCACAGGCCTGCTGAGGCTCAGGGCAGATCCCCTAGGCTTGGCCCTGGCCCCAGGTCTACGCACCCTGCCCAGCCAGCCCCTCATGCCAGGACTGTCTCAGGACAGCGAGAGCCCAGGGGGCCCTGGACATGGGCAGGCTCCATCCGAGCCGACTTCCCCACCCAGGTCCCCAACCAAGGCTGGGCTCTGGCTTCCCAGTCACAGGTGGCATGAGGGAGAAGCTCTCCATCAGCCACCATCACCAAAAGCCCAGGACTCTGTCACAGACTCCTCCTTCTCCAGAGCCCTCCACAGACTCCACTCCGTGTCACCCTGAGCACCCCACAGCCCCCAGCAGCCAGCCTCTGCCCCCAATTCTCCATCCTGACACTGTGTACCTCTGGGCAGCCTCTGCCCTTCATACCTGTTGCTTCAACTTTCTTCTGGTTCCAAAACCCCCTGCTGCCTGGACTTCCTACATCTTTGGTCACCCCCAAAACTGAGCGCCCAGTGACAACCAGGCAGTATTCACGGGGAGCCTGGCAAGCAGGCCCTGCGCTCGCTGCTCACTCCGCCTTGGACCTGGGCTGCCCAGTGCTGCCATCTCGCCCTGCACCTGGGGCAGCCCCCACCCGGGAAGGGGTGACTAGCCTCACTCAGCAGGAGAGGACCCAGCCTCAGAGAGGCCCCGAATCCGGGTGGGCACCCCACTGGCCAACGCAGCGCCCTGGGCAGAGCATGAAATGAGGAATCGGAGAATCTGTGGGGCAGAAAGCAAAGCCTTCTCATACAAGGCTAGAAGGAAAATGGAGTCACGCTGCTTGAGGGAAGGCTCAGACAGGGTGGCAAAGTGACAAGCGACACTGGCCTCTTATGCCAAGCCTTACTCAGAGAGAGTAACAGACGTGTGACTTGGGCAAATTCCTGCCAAGCCACCAGGGAGGGAAAGGGACAGAGCCTGGCGGGCTGATCTGGGAAGGGAGGAAGTGAGGTCACGTGAGCAGCATCCTGTCTTCTAGCCCCAAGACACCAGAGCATGGCCAGATTTGATTGTGTCCAGAGAAACATCTGTACTCCCCCCAGAGAAGTGGCCTGAAGACCACGGCCCCCACCCAGGGGGCCAGCAAAGCGCCTGCTCCCCTGCCCGACACTGCTGCTAAGGCACAGAAAGGCCTCGGGGAGCCAGGGCTGCTCTCCAGCAGCCAGGGCACCGTGAGGGCACTGCGGGCAGAGGGCAGGGCCAAAGGGCTGGGAGGGCCCCTCACTACCTGCCATTCCTCCCACCCCCAGCTCAGAGTGTGCTCTCTCTGGTCCTAACTTAAAAGACTGAGGACTCCCCAAACTTGTGCAGCCTCTCCCTGCCTGCTGCCCCTCCCCAGGGACAGAAAAGACAGGACGGTGACCCAAGCATTAAAAGAAAGAAGCCTCGGCCCCAGCCCGCCCCAGGCCCAAGACTCTCCCAGAAAAGCAGAACCCAGTCTGACCCTGTGCCAGGTTCCGCATGACTGGGGCGCAGGCCTGGTTAGCTGAAGCCACTGGCCTCCCAAGTGACACAACTGCCAACCCAGGGAAACAGGGAGTACTGGAGAAAGTGCCCCCTACCTCAACAGCAACTGTGACCACGGCCTGGAAGCGCCACAGCCCTGCTGCTGGACTCCCAACCCCCAAGTTCAGGGACTCCCACCCCACACCATGTCCCACGTGGGGAAACAGGCCCAGCGGTCCCTGTAGCTCCTCGGGCAGGCCAGGGACCACACTGGGGGCATGGTGAACACTGAAACCACAGGCAGACACCTCTGCTCCACCAAGTCCACTCCACGTGCCTTCAAACCCAACTGCTCGACACTGCAGCTCCCGGAGAGAGCTGCGTCCCTGCCCACCCTCGACCCTCAAAGGCCCACATTTCCACTGGGCACTGCCCAGCTGCGTCAGAATAGACGCCCCTGTTTGGGTTTGCCACAGGGTCACCAGGAAGGCACGTAGCCTCCAGGGCTCCCACAGCCATAGCCATCTGCGCCAGGCACCAGGGCAACTCTAAGGTCCTGGCCTCTTGCTCCCACCTCTGTGGTGCCCTCCCCCTTCCTGGGTAGTTGCCCCTATGGCTCTGAAATCATTAACTTCCCTATGACTCCACTCTGGGCCTCAGTGACACTTTGGAAATTGAGGCTGAGTCCAAAGCAGGGTTTCTTAATTCCATCTCAGAGGCTCCAACTTCCTCCTCCCAGACACAGGCCGAAAATCCTGTCCCTGCCAACTCTGCCCTCACTTTCTAAACAATCAAAGCACCCCCATCTGCCAAGGGCAGGAACCAAGTCTTATCTGAATTGGAAGCCTCAAGACATACACAAAACCAGCATCTAGCTGCATCCGGGGAGGCCCCATAAGAACAGTCATCATAAAGTTTCTGTAGGCTCCAGTTTGAGGATATGAAAAAATCACTCCTCCTGCCTGGAACAAAGAACCATGGGGCTTCCATCTCAGTCCAGCTCCTGGAGAGGAGTTTCGGCCTTGCTTTGGATAGAGAAGCCCTTACAGCTGTCGCTGCCCCAGCTCTTAAACACACAGGCCACCCCACTCAGGTCTTTCCTGCTGGTGAGCTACGAAATGCCCCTTCCAGGAAAACGAAACCTTCCACCACCTTAAAGAATCAATTGCAGGGTAAATTTGCAGAAATTGGAAAAAGAAAAAGAAACCTGATTCCTTGCAAGTCCCAGAACAAGGGAGGAAAGGCACAGTGACTGTTAACATTTCTACATCCCACTTGGGGTGCAATGACCCAAAATGCACTCAACTCCCCAAGAAAGGGCACCCACCCCTTTTGCCACACAAGATGTGTTCAGAGCCAAGGGTGACCAGCAGCGTGTCCACCTCTTCCACGTCAAGACCGCCGACTCCCCCTAGCAGCCCCTGTAAGGCCGAGATACGTGTGCTCTTGGTGGCTCCCAGGGCCAGCCCCCGACTGCGGACTCACCTGCAGACCGGACAGCCTCCGACCACGACAATGGAGTTGGCAGGGTAGCGGGTGACAGCTCGACTGTGGATGTTGTAGACCCTGGGGTGGTGGGTGGGTAACCCTGTGGGCGGGAAGGCACGACAGGAACAGGGAGTGAGGTCGGACCGTGAGGAAGACTTCTCCTGCCCACCCCCACCCACCCTGGTCCCTTCCCCAACCAGGACAGCGCTGTCTTCACTAAGCTCCTGCCACGGCTGTGCCGGGCGCTAATCTGGGAACTGCGCTTCTAACACAAAGTTCGCCCAGAGCAAGGGTGCGGCCCTCCGGAGCACAAGACCCGCCGGGGCCGGCCCCGGGCAGCGCGGGTCCCCAGGCCGGCCCGGGACTCGGCGGGCTCCAGGCGGGCAGCTCGCGGGCGGGCCCCGGCCGGCCTCCCCGCCCGGCCCCGGCCCCGCTTCCCCGCCCGGCCCGGGCCCGCCCCTCGGAGCGGACGGCGGGACAGCGGGCCCCGCGGCGGCGGCCGGGCCCACCTGTGACGAGGTAGGGGTAGGGCGGCGGCGGGGGCGCGGTGGGGATGGCGCCGTAGCCGTGCGGGCCGCACGCGTAGTCGCCCTGGCCGGCCTCCAGGCTATAGGCGGGCGGCCGCTCCTGCAGCAGGGGCTTGTGGTCCATGGCGGCCCGGCCGCGCCCGCCGCTCCGGCCCGGCTCGGCTCGCTCGGCCCGGCGGGGACGCGGCGGCGGGAGGCGGCGCACCGGGCGGCTCGGGCCCCTCTGAGGCGGCGCCGGGCGGGGCGGGCGGGCACGCGCCGCGGGCTCCCCCGCCCTCCCCCGCCAGTCACAAGACCCGGGTCACGTGGGCGGCTCGCGGCGGGGGGCGGAGCGCGGGGGCGGGGCTGGTGGGGCGTCTTAAAGGGGCCGCGCCCTCCCGCAGCCACTCGGTTTTCCCAACTTGGCCTCCGCGTCTGTCGCGTCACCCTGGGCGAGGAGACCCCACTCCTATGGCGTCCCTAAGATGCCCCCTAGAGTCGTGCCCTTTGAGGCCCGCGGATCCCCGGACCTCGGAGGGCGGAGACCCCTGTACGGCCGGGCTCCAGGGCCGGAACCCACCCATGGGGCGGGGCCTGGACGGGGTGAGGCGGTGAGGCCAGGGCCGCAGGTGGAGCCCGGGCGCCCCGGTGCCTGCTCAGCTGCAGCGCGTTCCCTCCGTTTTCTCTTTTGACCAATTAGGTAATTTACAGGGGTTGTGGCCACCGATTACAAAAAACTCCCCAGTTTGGGCCAAAACCCTAAATAGTGGGCACCTGCTGCTAGTCCACGGGGCACTGACGCCGCAGCAGCTCTGCCAGGTGCTTATCGCCCTGGGTCGAGCCTGCGCCTGGCCCGGGTGGTTACTGCCCTGGCCCGAGGCCGCTGCGCTCTGCGGCGCTTGGTGCTTAGTAGGGTCGTCAAACTCCTGAAAGATTGGGACGCTTAGATTCCCCTCCACGTGCAGCACCCCTGCACTTTTCCAGAAAACAGTAACGTCTCTGACCTGCATTTTGATGCAGCTCCTCTAAGGCCCCGCCTTATTTTAATTTTAATGAGAGAACATTGTCTTTCTTTACAAGTTGAGCTCTTCCCGGGCCCCTTCCCGTCTACCTTGTATCTCTGTACTAGTCCCCGTCCCCACACCTTCTCCCCACCTTGCACAGTGATGAGAACAGCAGCTGCCCCTTGTTATCCTTTCCTGTCAGACCCAACACAAGTTGACAGATCTCCCTTCCTCACAGGCCTATGTTCCCTGATAAACCTCACAAAATCCACAGCCTCTGGCACCTTCTCTTCCAGTAACTATTTTTTCCCCCAGCAGCACCCCTTGTTTGGAACTCCAAGGCTGTGAATGTTGGGGTGTGGCTTTGGCATGTCCCGATGTGGCTTTGACCAGTGCTGCTTTCAGACACAAAGCGGGTCCCAGCCCTTCATTTATGCAGCACACGGAGGATGGACCTGCTATCCCAGGCTCCAAGTGCAAGCCCTTGGGGGGGGGGGGAACAAAGATGATGATGACAAGGATGCAGAAGGAGCAACCAGGCAGATAGCTGGGGTTAGAGGGGCCACACAGGGTGGTGGTTGGCCTGGGCACTTGGAGAGTTCCTCAATCACAGCCTGGCTCGGAGGCTGGTGGTGAGGGGGACTCAAGGACCAGGGCATTGCAGGCAGAGCGAACTAAGATCCCAGAGTGCATGGCAGCCGGGGGTATGCCAGGACTTGTCACTTGGCATGTCACTTGGTGTGACCAGAGCCCTGGAAGGGTCTCTAGGAGGCAAAGGTGGGGCTGGCCAGGGTAGGTGGGGCCGACATTGGAGCCAGCGTGGCACCTGTCGGAGCTTACTGGGGAAGTGCATAGGGTGTGAGCAGGGGACTGTGTGCATCAGATTTGCACAGTAGAAAATGTCTTTGGCAGCAGCATATGGGGTAGACGGCAGGCTGCGAATCAGGGAGGAGACGAGAGGAAAGGAAGGTGAGAGAGAGGGTAAGAGCCCTTAAGACTTGGCAACCTCCTGGTGGATGGGGAGATAAGGAGCTGGAAGGAGCAGGACCTCAGGTTTCAGGCTCAGGTGACACAGATAGTGGTGCCAACACCTGGGCATGAGCAGGAGAAGCCCTGAGGAAAAGGACCAGGAGGTTGAGTTTGCACACGTGGACTCGAGCTGCATGCATATCCCAAAGGGACACCTAACAAAAGCAGGGGCAGTATCCATGAAAGTGTTCCATGAAGCATCCTCCTCCTACTGAAAGGTCTGAGACCGTCTAGGTGGCTAGCAGCTGCCCAAGCGCTCAGCATTCGTGGTGCATCTACTCCACATGCACGGATGCGGCTGGCACCAAAACTGAAGGCGTCCTGCTGTGGCACCGGTGTTCTGACGGGGTGGGACAGGGGTTAGAAGTGGTGAGTGTGATGGGGAGGAGGAGGCAGGCCAAAGTGGTTCGAGATCTTGCATCAGCCTTCAGGGTGGGCCCATGGAGAAGGGGAGACTGGAGGGAGGTCAGAGAGTGAAGCACACGGAGACAGGAGGCACAGCTCTCGCTTGCTGTCTGAGGTGGGGAAGATCAGCCTGTCTGTAAATGGAGGGGGCAGAACACTGCAGTGGAGAATAGATGGGGTCTCAGAGAGGGGATGGGGTCTCGCTGGTGCACAGCGGGGCAGCCCCTGCTGGGGTCGCGGATGGACCACCTGCAGGAACCGGAGTGGGTGGGGCAGGTAGGCAGGTGGATGCCTTGGTGTCTCTTCTGGTAGCTGCTATTTCCTTTTTTTTTTTTTTTTTTTTTGAGACAGAGTCTCACTTTATTGCCCAGGCTAGAGTGAGTGCCGTGGCGTCAGCCTAGCTCACAGCAACCTCAAACTCCTGGGCTCAAGCAATCCTGCTGCCTCAGCCTCCCAAGTAGCTGGGACTACAGGCATGTGCCACCATGCCCGGCTAATTTTTGCTATATATATTAGTTGGCCAATTAATATCTTTCTATTTATAGTAGAGATGGGGTCTCGCTCTTGCTCAGGCTGGTCTCGAACTCCTGAGCTCAAATGATCCGCCCACCTCGGCCTCCCAGAGAGCTAGGATTACAGGCTTGAGCCACCGCGCCCGGCCGT
>VSMD01125185.1:0-27914 GCA_008750895.1 Mirza zaza
TTATTAGTTCTAATAGTTTTTTTGTGGACTCCAACTTGCTGTTTTTGTTTTTATTTTTACCTGGAGACCTGGTTAAGGACAGGTTTTCTCCCCACCTTCCAAAGCCAGTGGGAAGGCTTTCTCTAGCTCCCCATTCATTGAGTGTGTGGGCTGATCCCAGCTGTACTCAAGAATATTGGTTCCAACTTCTCACTTCATAAAGGCCAAGGCCTAGGTCCTGGCCATCATAATGCAAATGCTTAGCTGCTCAGCCTATTTCCCTTCCAATACTCTCCCCTTGGAGGCCCTGCTACATCCTCAGCTCGCTCACCCTTCAGCTTTTCTGCTCTCTTGATTTCAAAAACAGACACGTTATATTTCTACAAACACAGAGCAGGAGGTGTCCCAGCATCCCACTTTCAAACAAGCACGTCAAGCGCATGCGCTCAGAGAGGGCACGTGGAAGCCAAAATTCCGTCTACAGTGAAAAGCCCTATTCCAGAACACAGAGTGGGAAATGCCTTGGTCCCTCCTCCCATAAACAAGGACCGTGCCTCCCCACGGGGCTGGGAGCCAGCCAAGGGCCAGGCCATGTGGGTGGTTGGCTGTCTACTGTTACTGAGGGGCTTCTCTGTGCCAGGCAGTGTAGTAGACGCTTACATACGTTACATCTCATTTAATCTTCCCCCCAGCCCTATGAGATAGGTACTATTATTGTCAGTGATTCATTCAGCTGAGAAAGCTGCCCAAAACACAAATAGGAAGGAACAGAAACAGGATTCAGACTGAGGTTGGTCCAACCTTTTACCAAATTCTCACCTTCCAAAAGCTTCCTCACCTTGCTCAGTCCTCTGTGGCTGGAGTCTATGTGTTTTCTTTCCTCTTATCTGTCCTCAACGCCCACTGGATGTGATCTGGGTACAACCAGCCATGGCTCTGCAGAGGTTGCTGCGATTTGGCCCCTTAAGCATCTGTCCACAACTCAGGAGGGTCTGTGGAACTCACACAGCTCTTGGCCTGAGCCCCTGTTACCGAGAGAAAGGAGGCTTTTGCCAAGGACTCCAAGGGGAGTGGACTCAACTCTGGTCTGGACCCAAGGCACCCAGCCCTCCCTGAGACATTGTGTGAGCCGGGCTGGGCCTGCAGACACAGCCCCTGCCGCCCCACCCCGGCCAGGGTGGTGCTTGTGTGGGAAGGACTTTAAATCCAGCTGCCAGACCCCTGGACCGGAGAAGTGGAGAGGGCTGGCCACCATGCGCAGCGCCTGCAGCGTCCTGGTGCTTCTGCCACTGCTACTGCTGGTGGCCACCACGGGCCCCACTGGAGCCCTCAAGGATGATGAGAAGCGTGAGATGATAGAGCTGCACAACCTCTACCGCTCCCAGGTGTCCCCACCAGCCTCAGACATGCTGCAAATGGTGAGTGTGGCTGCCCCCCCACGCTGGGATTGAAGGAGTGCAGGGCAGGGCCTGCCACCAATCCTTCTCCCCACTTACACACCCCCAACCCCCCACTGCCCCTCCACTCCCCAGTGGTGCTGCAGCTGTTTCAGAATCTTGGAGACTCATCTCTCTGGGCAGTGCCAGAGTCCCTGGCATTATATAATTCACAGGACCCTGTAGGCAGCCCCATTATACAGATGAGGAAACTGAGGCTCAGAGGAACTTACTTGGGGTCACACGGCTAGTAGCACTAGACCTGAAAGTCCCAGCTTCCCACTCCAATGACCCTTCCCCAGCGCTTCCCAAAATGCGTGTACCCTGGGAGGGGGAAACAGGGCAAGTTCTTTTTTTGTTTTGTTTTGTTGTTGTTTTAAAACAGGGACTCATTCTGTTGCCCAGGCTAGAGTGCCGTGGGCATCAGGCTTTAACACTTTGTGAAAACAGCCTTTCAGGTGCCCTCCAAGGAGGTGAGAAGAGGAAGCAGGGTGCCTGGGGCGGGAGGCAGGTATAAGGAGGTGGGGCCAGCGCGATCCAGAAGCAGAGAAGGGTCTGAATCGGGCAATTCGAATTGTCTCAGTCACCCACAAGACGAGTGATCTGGGGCAAGTCCTTGCTGACCCTGTTTCTCATCTGTAAAATGAGGTCATAATTAGAGCTACATACACATCAAGATGGATTGAACTTCACAGATACAATATTGAAGGGGGAAGGAAATCTCAAAAAATACACACAGCAGGGTATCTTTACATTCAGTTTGAAAACATGTAAAATACTGTGTATGTGCTGGTGAGAGATGCATGCAGATGTAGCAAACACACACGTGTGTGTGTACAGATGACAGAAGCCACATTGGAGCTAGTTACTTACATCAGGGAGGGAGAGCCACTCGATGGCAGGTTAGGGGCAGGATGTCCACACTCGGGATCAAAGGAGATCAGGGAGAAATGCACTGCTTTCCTGCCCTCCCTAAGGGGTGAACTAGTCTGTCCCCTCCAGCCACCTCTCAGGTGACCTGGGCGGTCGGTGGGAAGTGTCCTGAGAGCGAAGTCGCTCCTGGGGGTGCAGCAGCAGGCCGGGCGAGACCTGGGTTCCAACCTCGGCTCTGTCACTGTGGCTCAGCGACTCTGGGAGGGCCCCTCCCTTCCCCCCATGGAGACACCAGCTGGCCGCTGGCGAGCCCTGCCCCGCTGGTCAGACAGGATGGCATGTGTGCAGGGAAAGGCTAGGAAGGGCTCTGCACATCCCCACCCCCACCCCCGCTCCACTATTCGTGGCCCTGTCGGCCTTGGCAACCAGGAAATGCAGACAGCCAATCAGGAGCCCCAGATGCAGCTCTGCCACCAGCTCCCGACTGAGGCCTAGGCCTCAGTTTCGCCATCTGTAGATCCCTAATGCCCTACAGTTTTGCTACACAGCCTGGCAGCTGCTTCTCACACAGGGTTGCATCTTGGGCTGGGCGGCTTTCTGGGAGGCAGTTTGGATACTGGGGATATTTATGCTGCTGCCTAATGGCAGGTGATACAGGAAGGAGGAGGAGATGAGGCTGGGCCAGCAGGCTGGATACATTGGGGACAGGACTCAAGTTCAGCCTCAGTAGTGACAAGTGCAGAGACTCTGGAGCCAGACGGCCCTGGTTCAAATCTTGGCTTATTAGCTATGTGATCTTGGCCAAGTTACTTAACCTCTCTGTGCCTCAGTCTCCTCATTTGTAAAATGGGGACGATAACACGGGAACATCTCTCTTTAGCTATGGTGATTATAGGATTAGATGAGTGAATATGTGTAAAACACTTAGCACAGTGCCTGGCACACAGTAAGTGCTCAATAAGTGTCTGATTAGCACAACAGGGACGGGATCCAGGGTGGGGCAGGTGGGGGCTATCCTGGACTCTGCCCTCTCCCTCAGCCTCCACATCTGATCACCACCAGTTTTACCTCCCAGAAGGTTCCATTTTCCTTGAACCTTATACTCTCCTGCCCCGCTGCCCCCAACTGTCTTTGGCACAACCCTGGGTCAGTCTTGCACGTTTGCACCTGGGGACTCCTAGGATAGCCCCTTCCTGCTCCCCAGCCCCTGGCCTCCGCCGTGAAAATGAATGATCCTACACTTGGCCAGACCCTGCTCAAAATCCTTCAATGGCTCCCGCTGCTCCCTACTGCCTCGGGACAAAGCTCCAGCTCCCAACGGAAGGCCCTGTGCGCCCTGGGCCCTGCCTGCCACGCGGCCTCCTCTCCAGCTCCCCTTCATTCTGCGCTAACCTGGTCAGCTCGTCTTGCCCCAGCCACACGCCCGCTTCTCAGCTCGCCTCCACCTGGCTCTGCCACACCCTTTAACACTCAGCACAGTGCCTCCCTCTCCTCCCTCGGGCTGGGCCCTCTTTGGGGCCCCATAGCACTGTCGCATATCTGTCACTGATCACATGGTGGCCCAGCTGACTTTTGTGACGATGTGAACTTGGGCATCTCGGTTCTTGCTGTTGCCCAGGGCTGGCACGGTACCCAGGACTGTTGAATGAAGGAAGGAATGAATGGACTTGCTTCCCCATGGTGACCGCATGGCCAACATGGGGGGCTGCAGCTCTCGGCCGGCCCGGATGACCCCTGAGAAACCTGAAGACCCAAAGCCTTGACTCTCTAATGGCGGGACGTCAGGCATCGAGTCAGAATGCAGATCGCAGCCAGGCTCTCCAGGGACACTGCTTTAAGCAGAGCCCTGTGTCAGTCATCAATAGCTGACACGTCTCTACTGAGCACCTACTACGTGCCAGCGCTGTGCCAGATGTGGGGGTACCTCGCTGCCCTACCCTGAAGGAGCTTACGGTGTAGCCGGCAGCCCGCGGGTCATCCAGACACCCTCATCCTGGTCCCCGGTCCCCTGGCCCCTCTCCCGCTCCCAGTCTCCCACTAGAGTTGAGAGGACCTTGGGGACCAGAGATTTAGGACAAAAGTGTCCAGAGAGGGAAAGGGACTCACTTGAGGTCACAGCAGTGGGGCTATCCCAGCCAGGCGCTCCCGCCCCAAGCCAGGCAGCTGCTTCTAGAAGCCAAGAGTGGGTGGCGAGTGGGTGTGGCCGCACAGCCCCCTCCCCTCAGGGTCACCCAAGCTTTTGGCGCAATGTGGGCTGTCTGGCTCTGGCGGCTGGCTGGGCCCCCAGAGGGTGGAGCAAGATTGCCGCCAGGCCATCGCTTCCCAGAGAAGCCAGGGACAAAGTTTAATGGGATCCAGGCCTGTCTCCTCAGCCCTCGAGGTCGCATGCTTTGTTAATCCCTCTTCCCACCCACACGCAGCCCGTCCTCCCAGCCAGGGACACAGAGTCTCAGAGGCAGCGGAACGCGAAATGCCCCCTCCCCCCACTGCCCTTCCGACCTGAGGTCCCCACTGGAGAATATTGTCGTTGGGATCTGATAGCTATCGAGTCGCCAAGGCTTCCAAAATAGGCCCCTCAGTGAAGGGCCTATGGCGCTGAGTGCCGGGTGCCCTCCCTTGGGAGGACTGCCTGGAGGGGCAGAGGCACCAGCCGGGCTGTCCCAGGGCGCGTGGGAGCCGCGAGGGAGAGGACGGTGCGGGCTCCAAGGCCGACCCCTGCCAGGGGCGGGAAATGGCTGGACAGAGCACCGGCCCTCAGCATCTCGCTGGCAGCCTGTCTTTCCAGAGCAGTCGGAGCCGCCCTGGGAGGCCGGCAGGGGCCTTGCTGCCGCCCTTTACATGGAAGACTGTCACCAACGCTGCCACCTTAGCGCCAGCCCGCTCAGTCTCCCAGTGCCCTGAGGCAGTTGTAACAGGTTAATTGAGCAGGTTGCTGTTCCGAGGCCACGGAGAAGATCGAAGATCGGGGTGTGGGTGGCAGTGGCAGGGAGTGGCTTGCTGCGCATTTTCCCAACCCCCACCCCAATTTCTGAAACGTCTAGGGGAGAGAGTGTGCAGCGGGGGACACGGTGGGGCTCCCAAAGGCAGAAACGCGTGTGCTCCCTTGCCTGCCTTTCCCCTGGTGACCCACAGCCCCGGGGCTCGCAGAGGCCGGTCTCAGTGCCGTCCAGTAACGGGGTGTGACCCCGGAGGGTGTGTGGTGTAGGAAGGCCTGTCGCGGGTGGTTGTGATCGTCCGTTCCGATTTCATGAACTAAAAAATGCTTAGTGTTCCAATGTCAATAGACTCCGCTCCATGGTGGCCGCCGTCCTTGGCTTCGGGAGTGCAGCCAGAGCTTGCCAAGGGCACGCAAGTCCATTTCCCCCGTGCCCAAGTGCATCCGGATGCGGGGCTGGCACTGCCTGCCGTGCTTCCCTCAGGCCCGGGGCAGGCCGGTAGCGCCAGTGACGGGGCTCCTGAAGACGGCTTGGGCTTTCAAAGGTGGGATAAGGGAACTTTTCGTGCACTGAGTTTTCTTTTTGGAAGCACATTTTCAGCAATCCATTTTGAAAGAATTTTCATTTACAGCAGAAGTTACCCATCAAGATGAGTCAGAGCTGGTTTTTAAGGAATTCTGCCTTCAGTGGGGGAGGGGGAGGGGGAAAAAGTCGTTTTTGATTTTCAAACCTCCTCCCCACTTCCCCCTTCTCCCAGGCACTCCAGACACTACTTGGCCAGATCAGTGCAAATGAAGTGATCCTGCGTCTGGTTCAGTCCACTGAGGGGAACTTCAATGTCCCTTTCAGTGGCATCTAGTGAAAAATGAAAAAGTATGAAACATAATTTTCATAGAAAAGGATGCATTCTGTGTTTTCCTTCTTAGGTATCAGAAAAATCTGGCAGATATATTCAACTTGTTCAAATAATTACAAATTAAAACTAATGTTTGTAAGTTGCAATGGCTCTTCTTAGGCTTAAAAATTAGATTATAATAAAGAATTTGTTCTAAAGTAGCTTGAGTGATCAAAGATACTTGGAATGTTTTAGTGTCACAGATCTTTTTCTGTTCCTTGAGGCTTCACAAAAATTTAAGGTTAATTTAGATTTTTAAGTTCTTTTTACTTGAGGCATAAATTGTAGCCCTTGTTCTTTTTGATAAATATGTCCCGGATTCATATAGTGTGAAATTTTATTCTTGTACATATTTAATTAATGTACTTGTAGAATTACTTCCAGTTTTGAATCACTTTACTGGATTTTTTTTTTTTTTTTTTGAGATAGAGTCTTACTCTGTTGCCCGGGCTAGAGTGCTGTGGTGTCAGCCTAGCTCACAGCAACCTCAAATTCCTGGGCTCAATCCTCCTGCCTCAGCCTCCCAAGTAGCTGAGACTACAGGCATGCTCCACCATGCCCAGCTAATTTTTTCTATATATTTTTAGTTAGGCAAGTAATTTCTGTCTATTTTTAGTAGAGACAGGGTCTCACTCTTGCTCAGGCTGGTCTTGAACTCCTGACCTTGAGCGATCCTCCCGCCTCGGCCTCCCACAGTGCTAGGATTACAGGCGTGAGCCACTGTGCCCGGCCGCTTTACTAGGTTTTTTGTAAATAGATTACACCTTCTAGAATCTCCTCACTTATGTTTGTGTGTACCAGCAAAAAAAAAGAAAGAAAAAGAAGAAGTTAAGCAATCTGTCCAAAATGGCACAGCTGGTGAATGGTCCCAGGTGTGGTCCACGCGAAGGCCTGTAGTGGCATCCTGCCACCTGCCCACAGCAGCCCTCCCAGAGCAGAGACCTGTTCCCGGTCGTGGCCAAGAGTCACTGGCTGCGGGGAGGTGGGGGCAGGGGAGGAGAGTCTCCAGCTTCCAGAGGCCCGGGGACGCCTCGACCTTCTGCGCACATCCCACAGAATTTGTGGGCACCCGGCCTCCCTCTCCTGCCTCCACCCAGCCCGAGGCGACCTCCCCTCCCTCCCGCTGTCCTGCAGAGATGGGACGAGGAGCTGGCCGCCTTCGCCAAGGCCTACGCCCAGCAGTGCATCTGGGGCCACAACAAGGAGCGCGGGCGGCGCGGGGAGAACCTGTTCGCCATCACAGACGAGGGCATGGACGTGCCGCTGGCCATGGAGGAGTGGCACCAGGAGCGCGAGCACTACAACCTCAGCGCCGCCGCCTGCAGCCCAGGCCACGTGTGCGGCCACTACACGCAGGTGCGGGCCGGGGCGGGGTCCTCTCCCCTCGCCGCCCGCAGGCAGCTCGCTCCGGGAAGGCCGGCGCCCTTAGGTCCTTTATAAACCCTGCCTTCCCCCGCGGTTCCTGTGCTGTCTAGGCCTCTGACGTCGCTGGCTTCTCTACCGTCTTGAAAACCCAGGCCGCCCTGCCTGGCCTTCTGATCCTGAAGAGGCCTAAGTCAGGGGACACTGGGCCTGCATCCTGGCCTAAGTCACGCAGAGCCGTTTGTCCTACAGCAGATGCCCCTCTGTCTCTTCTCGCACTGCCACTCTTTTGTCGTCTATCGTGGCGTCTAGTCTGCTGCTTCTAATCTGCCAGGGACTGATGAAGCAAACTGACAATTTTGTTTTTCTTTTGCTTTTAAAAGCTATGTGTAAAATAAGAGCAAAGTGTCCCTGAACAAAGGTTTCCAGGAGGCTTCTGACAGCATTTCCCGTCTCTCACAGCCACCTTTTGCTGGTGGGGCCACATGTGGCCTTCAGATCCTTGAGTGTGGCCTTTTGACCAAATCCAAATTGCACAGAACACTCGGGGGTCTGGAGGCCACAAGTGGCCTTGAGGCCTTCAGGCCACAGGTTCCCTACTCCTTCTCCCCCCAAATGCTTATTTGACAACAAATACAATACAAATGATAACATGACAAACAAAAGAGAAAGAAACCTATTATCTTCCCGCCCACGTCCACCAATTCCGTTTTTCAATACCTCTTTTGTGTGGTATTTTTACTCGTAATCTTTAGGGAAGGAAATCCCAACAGCACCACCCATGTCAGGAAGTTGGGAAGGTCTGGCACCCTCCCTGCCCTCTTCCCTCTGCACCCCGCTGCCGCCACCTCCCTGTCTCCCACCCATTTGCACTCTGGGGGCATTTCTACCTGTAAGATGCTCAACCGTGGTATGCGGTGGACCCTCAGCTGATTTTAAGCACGATTCCTGAGCAGACTGGGCCTAGAAATAGCAAGGGGAGGCTGCCGGCCTCACCCCATGGCAGCACATGACCTTTTATGTTTTATACTTAAGACAGAAGTTATTCTAGCAGCTAGGAGACCCACACCTAGAAACAGCCAGAGCAGGTCCCTGCTTACCTGTGATTTGGGGAAAGTTCCATTTCGGCAATGGCTCCCTGTTCCCTTTCTTGGACTTTTTTTTTTTTTTTTTGAGACAGAGTCTTACTCTGTTGTCTGGGCTAGAGTGCCGTGGCATCAACCTAGCTCACGGCAACCTCCAACTCCTGGCCTCAAGCAATCCTCCTGCCTCAGCCTCCCGAGTAGCTGGGACTACAGGCATGCGCCACCATGCCCGACTAATTTTGTCTATATATATATAAAAATATATATATATATATATATTTTTTTTTTAGTTGGCCAGTTAATTTCTTTCTATTTTTTAGTAGAGACGAGGTCTTGCTCTTGCTCAGGCTGGTTTCGAACTCCCGACCTTGAGTGATCAACCCTCCTCAGCCTCCCAGAGTGCTAGGATTACAAGCATGAGCCACCACGCCCGGCCCCTTTCTTGGATTTTTCTTGTTGCCGATATCTAAGATTCTACCATTTGAGATTCATTCCTTTGGATATGCCCCTTGTTTAAAATGCAAGAGCCTCTAGGAAGAGCTCACAGGGAAAATTCATGAGGATATATCAGAGCCCTGGAGAGAAGGATCTGAGAGGTAAAGAGGCCTGGCGAAGTGGCGTGTGCAGTTGTCATGGGAGAGCAGACTGTTCTGGACAAACTCTCCCTTCCCTCCCCTATTCAGTTTTGTCCTCAAGTTCCTTTGTGGAAGAACAAAAATAAAAAAGGAAAAACTATATAACAATGTTGTCCTGCAGCTGCACGTCAGGGACTTAGATCTCATAGGCTATGGGGTGCTCCTGTCCCCAGCCACAGAAGGCCGGTACAGAGAGGGACAGCGGGAAGGGGCCGTGCTACCCAGTGCGGGCTAAGCTGCTCGGGTTGCCCCGCTTCAGGTGGTTTGGGCCAAGACAGAAAGGATTGGCTGCGGTTCCCACTTCTGTGAGAAGCTCCAGGGTGTGGAGGAGACCAACGTTCAGTTACTGGTGTGCAACTACGAGCCCCCGTAAGTGCTGGGAGGAGGCGGGAGTGGGCAGGGCCAGGAGCCTAGGTGGCCCTAGCGTGGCCCAACACGTTGGTGCGGGTACAGCAGACGCCCAGGGGCACTTCAGATAGGGGTGTGTATGGGGGTGGGGAGGGGGGCTGGAGGGGACCTCTCCCCCGGCATCCTCCTCGCCTCCTGCAGGGGGAACGTGAAAGGGAAAAGGCCCTACCAGGAGGGGACTCCGTGCTCCCAGTGTCCCCCCGACTACCGCTGCGAGAACTCCCTCTGTGGTGAGTGCTGGGTGGGGCCGGGAGGGAGGCACAGAGAAGGGACGGGATGCCGACTGGGCAGGGACGGCCGGGCGGGTTGCGACCACCCTGGCCCTTAGCCGCTCACTTTGTCCTCCGTGCGCAAGCCACTGTGGTGCCCTGTCATTCCAAGCGACCGGACTTCAGCCCTTCCACTGGAGGGCAGCAGAGAGTCCGGGGCGTCGGGGAAGGTGGGCGTGGCCAGGCGGAAGGGTCCCGGGAGTGGGCGTGGCCGGGGCTTCGGAGGGGCGTGGCCAGGCGGAAGGGTCCCGGGAGTGGGCGTGGCCGGGGCTCCGGCCGGGCGGGGCCTGCGGTGCGGTGGGCGGGCGCGGGCAGGCTCCGCGCTGGAGAAGTCCGCCGAAGAGTGGAAGTCCGCGTGCAGAGGACGTTCGGACAAGGAAGTGGGTGGAGGAGCAACTGAGTCATTAACAAGAAGTAATATTATTATCCATGAGGGACATCCGCTGGAGAGGTGTGTGTGTTCGCGTGTCCTGGTAGGACATTTGGTGGCCTCACCTGGGTCGCAGTGGGTGAGGAATATGGGGTCCTGCTGGCAGCATGATGCCAGTTCTTTTCTACCTTATCAGAACCCGGCGCTAGCTCAGAGGATGCTCCAGCCTTGCCCGGCCTGGTCACCGCGACACCATCCTCCCTGGCACCTGAAGCCTCAGACTCTAGGAAAATGGGTACTCCTTCTTCCGCGCCAACAGAGGTCTCAGGCTCCATGGCAACCAAGGCTCTGCCGGCTGTAGGAACCGAGGCCCCAACTTCCTTAGAAACGGAAGGCCCCTCCTCAGTGGCAACGGAGGCCCCGCCTTCTATAAAGACAGAGGCCTCTTCAGTCTCGGCAACTCACAGCCTGCCCTGGTTGGATGAGGAGCCTGCTAGCTTCCCCAAATCCACCCGTGTTCCTACCCCCAAATCAGCAGACAGCGTGGCCAGCAAAACCAGAGCACCCTCCGTGAGCCCAGAGAAATCTCTGCACCCCAAGATGTCCCCAACAGGGACAGGGGAGCCCCTACCCTATGCCCAGGAAGAGGCTGAGGCCGAGGCTGAGGCCGAGTTGCCTTCTAGTGAGGTCTTGGCCTCAGATTTTCCAGCCCAGGACAAGCGAGGTGAGCTGCAGGCCATACTGAACCACATGGGGCACACCTCCTCCAAGTCCCTGCCCAATTTCCCCAATACCTCTGCCACCGCTAATGCCATGGGTGGGCGTACCCTGGCCCTGCAGTCATCCTTGCCAGGTAAGGCCTGTAGCGTCTGCCCTACCCTCCTGGCCCAGCATGTCCGCATCCTGCCCCCAGCGGAGGTGGTCTGAGCTGGCGAGGCATGTGCCCTGAGTAGGAGCTTCCCCTGGCTGCTGCCCACCCGTTTGCATGGCAGGGCAGTGGGAGGTCGGGCACAGCCATCCTCAGGCTGAGGCAAAGCCTCTCCCTTCCCGCAGGTGCTGAGGGCCCTGAGAAGCCTGGCGTCCAGTCGGGGCTGAGCTCGGGCCCTCGCCACGTATGGGACCCTCTCCTAGGACTACTGCTATTGCCTCCCCTGGCGTTGGCTGGAATCTTTTGAAGGGGACACACTCAAAGGCAAGGCGTGGTGGGGGCCCTGGCCTCGTGCCCACTCTGGATTGTCTTTCTCCAAGTGAGAGGCCGCAGCTTCCTGGGCAGGTTCTGCCCCGTGGCCCAGCAGTCCCCTTCCCCCAGCTTCTGGCCAGATACCAGGCAGCGCTCGTTTCCGCAGGAGGCTTCCACAGGGCCAGCCCTGGTACTGCCCCAGGAGTGTCTCTGCCTCTGGGGAGGCCCAGCCCTCAGCTGGCCGCAAGCTGTCCTCAGTGGGGCGCCTGTGCCACCCGCCTGCTCTCCCTGAGACAGACGATCTCGGGCTTCCCAGAAGCCCCCGTGTCCTTCCCAGTGCCGGCCTCCTTGAGCCGTCTGAGTCCAGGGCTGTCCCCAGAAGTGTCTCTTGCCTTCCCAGGGTGAAGAGATCAGCTGTCCTCCTGCCATCTTCCCCACCCTGTCCCCAGCCCCTCAAACAAGATGCTGTGTGGCTAAGGCCTCTCTGGAAGGGAAAGCCTGCAGGGCATGAGCCTTGTCCGTCTGTCTGGCCGCAGCATCCTGGAGGCTCAGGCCTGGCCTCCGCGAGCCCCAGATGACTGCAGGGCCAGCCCTCCTGCCCCTCCCACCTGCGTCCTGGGGCTGAGGCAGCGGGGGTTCTGGGGCGCTCACTGCCTGCCTGGCCTGGGCTGTCCCAGAGTGTCTGTGTCGCTGGGGAGGGGGTTATACAGGGTAGATGAAGGACAAGCGCCACCCAAGTGGGGCCGTATGGGTGGGGGTCGGGGAGGAGGGAAGGGAAGCAACCCTTGACTCTTGAATAAAAGCCTGTCTGGGAGTACTGAGTCTCAGTGGCGGTGACGGGCTGGACGTGCAGGACAGCTGGTTAGGAGGCTCCGCTCAGAAGAGGCTCAACTCTTCCCCTTACCAACCTGTGACAACCGGAAGAGGCTCACCTCTTCCCCTTACCAACCCGTGACAGCCGTGCCTTCTCTCACATCCTTCTCCCCAAAAACACTCCATTTAGCATCTTCTCTTTGGGCCACCCTTCCTTCCCTTCCTGTGGCCCCTGGCCCCCACCCCTCGGCCACGGTGGCCAGTAGGAAGGCGGAAGGACTGAGGGAAGGCCAAGGGTGCTGGGCTGACTCTCCCAGCTTCAGGAGTCACCGGTGGGGCCTGGGTGGGTTTGGGGCCCAGGATCAAGGCGTGGCGTGTGACCAAGGCGTGCTGCCACCCAGGTCTGTCAGGGACACAAGGTCAGAAACGCACCACAGCAAGGCTCTGCCCACTCTGGTGCTTGGAGGAGTCCGAGAAAGGGCTCTGGAGTCCCTAATACCCCCAGGGAGCACAGCAGGACTGTCCCAAAGTGCTGAGGACCAGGAAAGCACAAGTGTGTGGGGGGAAGGGCAGGGGGAGCAACAGCAGTGGCTGAGGGTGGCTGGGGGTGGGGAAGGACATAGCAACTGTCTCCAGGCCAAAGCAGGAGGGGGAGCAGTTAGACAGGACACCATCCAAGTCAGGCTTGGGCTGGGAGCTGATCTGTTACCAAGGAGGTCACTCCTCACTTTTTCTTTCTTTATACATTTCTTTCTTTATACATTTCTTTTGCAGGTCTATCAAGATATAACTCACATAAAATTCATCCATTTAAAGCATGTAACTTGGTGGGGCATGGTAGTTCCCACCTGTAATCCTAGCACTCTGGGAGGCCGAGGCAGGAGGATAGTTTGAGGTCAGGAGTTTGAGACCAGCCTGAGCAAGAGCAAGACCCTGTCCCTACTAAAAATAGAAAAATTAGCCGGGTATGGTGGCATGTGCCTATAGTCCCAGCTACTCAGGACCTGAGGCAGGAGGATCACTTGAGTCCAGGAGTCCAAGGCTGCAGTGAGCTATGATGACACCATTGCACTCGAGCCTGAGCAAGAGACCCTGTCTCAAACAAAATGACCCCCAAAGTATGTAATTCAACGGTTAGATTGTATAACCATCACAATTTAAGAACATTTTCATCATCCCAAAAAGAAACCTCCTCCTCATTAGCAGTCACTCCCCATTCTTCTCCAACCTCCCCAGCCCCAAGCAACCACTAATCTATTTTCTATCTAAGTGGATTTGTCTATTCTCAACATCCCATATAAAATTGTTGGTTTTTTTGAGACAGGGTCTCTCTGTTGCCCAGCCAGGAGTGCAGTGGCACGATCATAGCCCACCACAACCTCACACTCCTGGGCTCCACCAATCCTCCCACCTCAGCCTCCCAAGAGGCTGGGACTACAGGCCTGTGCCACCACACCCGGCTAATTTTTTCCTTTTTGAAGAGACAGGGTCTCACTATGTTGCCCAGGCTGGTGTTGAACTTCTGGCCTCAAGCTATCCTCCCACCTCGGCCTCCCAAAGTCCAGTATTATAGCCTCCATATAGATTCCTGACGAATTGTGTATGTGGTCTCTTACGACTGCTTCCTCCACTTGGCATATTTTCAGGGTTCATCCCTGCCGTAGCATGGATCCAAACTTTATTCCTTTTTCTCACCAAGTAACATTCCACCCTATGGAATATGTTTATTTACCCATTCATCATTGGACATTTGGGTGGTTTCTGCTTTTGAGCTACTATAAATAATGCTACCATAAACATTCATGTACCAGTTTTTGTGTGAACATAAGTTTTCAATTCTCTCGAGTATATACCTGAGTATTCACGAGGGGGTTCCAGAGGCCCGTCCAGCTTCACCCGTCAGAGTGAGGTTTGCCGGGAGGGGAGGAAGGTGACGGGCTCCCCACCGGGACACTCCTGCTTCCATCTCCCCTCAGATGCGGACCCAGCACTCTAGTTTCCAGGACTGACAAGGAACATGCCCAGTGCTGGGAGGGCAGACAGACAGACAGAGACTCAGCCCTCAAAGACGGGAGGGTCCCATAGCAGGCAGCATTTAACACATATACACGCATTTAAATGATGGACTGAAAACTTGCTTTTTTGTTAGATAAAAAACCTGCACTTCACTCAACCAAAAATTGGGAGCGCATCAAGAGATTTTCATGCCATTTCTGGTGTGGAAGAGACCCTGGCAAATGAAGTTGAGAACCCCAAGTTCCGAAGTCCCAGGAAATTACTTGGGGACAGCACTGGCCCTCAGAGGTGCGGGAGGATGTGGCTGCCTGAGGGGCTCCAGGGACGCAGGCGCCCTACATCCGGGGCCACAGGAAGCAGTCGGTACACAAGCAGGATGCAGGTGGAGCAAAAGGAGGAAGAGTTACCTCAGGACAGTGGCCAGTGCTGTGGGAGAGCGCTCCCCGCTGGAGAAAGGTAGCGGGCCATGAGGCAGACGCCCTGTGACGGGCCTGGGCACCCACGGCCTTGCTTCCCCAGTCCTGGCCACCCGGCACGTGCTGTCCTTCCCACTGCTGTAACCGTCTGAGGCGCCGCCCTAGAAAAGCACATGTGGGCTGCAAAGTCACGAGACCTTAGTAGCCTCAACCAATGCACGTCTGAGGCCACACAGGCGTGCTCGTGCGCTCGGGAGACGGGGACACGCAAAGTAAAACTGCCCGAGTCAGCTGTTACTGGGCCACTGGGAAGAACCAGCTGTGCTCAAGCATTTCGGGGCCTTCCCTCTGGGGGTGACCCAGCCACACCTGTGGGGGAGTGTGACCAAAGGCAACAGACCCCACTCTCACAGCCAGGACCCCTAGAGCAGGCAGAGAAACACTCGGGGGAACCCAGCTAGACCTCAAAACATCTGTAAGTTTTGTCTGTTTAGACTCCCGTGTTGGGCAGAAGTGAGGTCTGCCCTTCCTGCTGTAACCATATGGCCACCACACCACACGACTCTTGTAAAATTTAAAGATGTCACCTTCGAATGGAGCTGAGATGACAGTTCGGGGTTTGGGCGGAGCACTCTCTGAAAGGCCTGTCATCCTGGCGACAGGTGTGTGTGTGCTGGCTGTTGCCGTGTGAACTGGCACCCCGGCCTCACCATCCGGGCTCTCCCCTCAAGACTGACCTGCACCAAGCCCTGCCCCCACTGTCCCCAGGCTGGGCAGCCCTGAGCCCTGTCACTTACAGCCCTTCTCACACCCACAGGAAGGGCTGAGAAAGACCCTGCAGACAGACAGTTTTTTAAGTTCACAAAAATAAGAGACTCCCCACAGAACTCCAAATCACCACCAAGACATTTATTAGAGGGAGACAGGGTCGAATCTTACCATGAACTTTTAAACTGGGCAGGACTAGAGACACTGATCTGCCTAACCTCTGGGTGTTCACAGCTGCACAGGGAACCGGTCCTGCACATGACGCGTCATTAGGAAACACAGAAGCATTAGATGAGGGGACACATTCTGAGTAATCACATGATTTCCCACTGAGAAGATGTGCTGCCTTCACATCAGAAACATAGTGTTGAGAAAAACGAAGGGAGAACCTCGCGCTAGCCTCCCCACACGGGCCGGGACGTGATGGCGGCCTCGCGAAGGGGGTCCCGTCCTATTTACAAAGCGGAGAGTGGCGCTCTCAGCTGAGCTGCAGGGTGGGGGCGGGGCTCCTCGAGGGGTTGGGGGTGGGACCTGACCCATCAGCCTTTCCCCATCCGACCTGGGCCTCCACCAGACCTGGGCCTCCACCAGCCGTTCTCTCACCCCCTGCACAAGGCAGACTCCGCAAACATGGGAGCAAGGGGATTCTGCCCCCATCCCCCACCCCACCTGCCTTCCCAGGTCTGGCAGCTGACCCAGTGCACGGGGCACAGCCCCACCCCAGCCCCACCCCGCATCTGGACAGATACACGGCAAATATGGAAATGGAGGCCCAGCTGTGCTGGGGCACATCTAGTGTTGCTGGGTTGGTGTCGCCTTACGGTGGCCCAAGGAAATCAGGCCTCGTCCATAGTGGCCAGGTTGAGACAGCATGTTTTTTTTAGATGGTTCGGGTTACTCCAGGGCAAAGCACGATCCTGATGACACTCGGCGGAAGAGCAGGCTGGAGCCTCGGAAGAGCTGGCCCTGGATTGGAAGGAACAGCAGGGCAGTGAATGGGAGGCCACGCTTCCTCAGCCCCCAGGAGAAAGGCCAGTGTAAGGCAAAGGGCAGGGGCTCAAAGACCCAGGGTCGTGGGTAGAAGGAAGGTCAGAATCTGCTCCCCTGAAGCAGAGGGAGCAGCTCGTTTCATGCCCCAGGGTATCCAGTGTCTGTGGGGCTACTCAGTAGGAAACCCCCAAAGAGGAGACTCACTGCTCTCTGGTTTCAGAGCCAAGGGGCCTGGGACTGTTCCAGCACACATGGGAGGACGTGATTACACAGACTGAGCAGGGTTGCTGGGGAGAACTGCGCCCGTCTCTTCCTCCCGGCTTCCCTCCCACCCATCTCTTCTCAACCTCTGCGAGGCCAGGCAGCATGCTGGCACCTCCCCAGACCACTGCCTCATTTTACTACGAGGCAAAGCAAGGCCAGGGAAAGCACGGTCCTGCCCTGGGATCCCTGACCGCTGGGCCCAAGAGCTCCAGCCAGCAAGAGGTGGCTTCAGCAGAACACGAGAGCCCAAGGCTGGCACCGCTGCCAGGTCCCCACATGGCCCAGCTCCACTGGCTGGATCTGCAGGGCCCGGGGACGTCCTACAGGAGGGAGAGGCCAGCCTCCAACACCCTAGCTCCCCTGACCACCCAGGAAGTCAGCTGAACTGGCCTGAGACTTCGCACTGTCGGCCCACATTACTTGAAGGCTAAGAAATTCTTGGGCTGTACCACCTACCACGTGGGCCAGAGCTCCCTTATCCTTGTCCTAAGAGTCGTTAAGACTCAAGAAGAAAAGGAGATCTTGATGTATAATTTTTAAATAAATCCAGATTTAGCCTCTTCAAATCCTTTCTGAAATAAGGTGAGAAGAAAATTTAATTAATTTTTTTTTTTATGAGACAGAGTCTCACTCTATTGCCCAGGCTAGAGTGTCGTGGCATCAGCCTAGGCTAGAGTGTCGTGGCATCACAGCAACCTCAAACTCCTGGGCTCAAGCGATCCTCCTGCCTCAGCCTCCCAAGTAGCTGGGACTATAGGCATGCGCCACCATGCCCGGCTAATTTTTCTTATATATATTTTTAGTTGTCCAGATAATTTCTATTTGTTAGTAGAGATAGGGTCTCGCTCTTGCTTAGGCTGGTCTTGAACTCCTGAGCTCAAATAATCCTCCTGCCTCGGCCTCCCAGAGTGCTAGGAATACAGGCGTGAGCCACCACACCCAGCCTTAATTAGTTAATTTAATTTAATTTTTTATTGAGACAGGATCTTGCTGTGCTGCCTGGGTTAGAGCACAGTGGTGTCATCACAGCAACCTCAAATGCCTGGCCTCAAGCCATCCTCCTGCCTTGGCCTCCCAAAGTACTAGGATTACAGGCATGAGCCATGGCACCGGCCCTGAAAATTCAATTTAGATGCCTTATGCCAAGTGGCTACATTTTCTTTATCTACCCTACTCACAACATTAGATTCCATGGAACCCCTCTCTTTTCACACAATGTAGAGTGCACAAAACCATTTCACCTGACGGATGCGGCGAAGAACAGGAAAAGCCTCCTCCCACCAAGCCCGCTTACCTGCATACTCAGGTACTTCCAGCAGTGAATCCAGGATTTGAACACTGGGGAGTAAGGGGGGAGCCCGGCCTGCAGCCTGCCGAGGAAGAGGAATGACACATGTTGGAGCCGGACAACGCGGGGAGGAAGATCAGCCGGGGGAGAGGAGCCCTCACCAAGCAACGGCTAGAAGCTGCCACCCGCCTACATCCCGAAACCACGGACTCGCCCCAGAGGAGGCTGGTGACTCCCAAAGGAAGTCAGGGTGCCTGGCTTCCGAGCCCACGCACAGACCAGGTGGCAGGGGCGAGTGCTGGAAGGGCTCAGCGGGTCCCTCCCGCAGCCTTAGCAGGTGCTCGCAGGCGGTGCACACGTACCCGCAGTTGTTCACAGCCATGAGATCGCCGACCAGCAGGAAGGGGTAGGTCAGCATGCTCACTGCGATCTGGAACCCAGAGACACCTGAGCGTCAGGGACCCCACCCAGGCCCGGGGGCAGGGACAGCCTACCCGACCCCCGATTATCAGCCACCCCCAGGGCTGGCCCCTGGGCGCCGCCTAGGCCCACACAGCGATGGGAAGGGCAGCGGGCCGCACTCACCCCCATCACAAACTTGGTGTAGCTCCGGATGGCCAGCGCCTGGCTGAACTGAGGAGACAGAAAGGAAGAGCGGTTTGCCTCGGGCACCGAGGAGGCAGGTTTCAGACCCGCCGGCCTCGCTCACCCGCCACACCCTCCCCGCTCAGCCCCTCTCCTCACACGCACACCGCACACGCGCCTCCCTTTCGGGGCCGCGGCTGCTTCCACGGCCAGGCACGGTGGCTCACGGAGCCGAGAGGACACAGGAGGCAGAAGTGGGTCACTGGACTGAAGGGAGTCCATGAAGGGGGCAGGTAAGCGGCATCGGCCACCGCTGGCCCGTGCAGCCCTAGCCGTGTCTGCCTGACACCATCAGGGCTTGGCCGTCGTCAGGGCCCAGAGAGCGCTTCCCGAAAGGAAAGACGCCCGCCCTGACACCCACGGACAGAGTCCTGGCCCTCGGCTCATGGCGAGGGAAACCTTGGGCTTACTGCCACCCCGCCTCATTACCTTTTGCCCCCTTCGCACCCCAACTCTTGAAATTCTACTTTGCCTAGGAAACAGCCCCTAGTGAGGAAGGGTGACTACCCGTCCCTCAGCTTCCTGTGGCATGGACATCCCACCGCTGGACACCCTGGAGCCCAGCGCTGATGTGCTCAGCTGTCTGCTGAGGAGGCCTGGCAGCCTCATCTCAGCCTTTGAGCCACACGCAGAAAAGTTCTGGAAAAATGCTTCCAGTGAGGCGGCTGGCCGCTGGTGCTGCGGACACGGGAACAGCGGCTCACTGGGACTGGAGCGACCAGCCAGCATCACGCTCCCTGCCCCCTCCCCGCCCCAGACAGCCCAGCTGTCCCGGCCTTGCTCCACACGTGACAACAGCAGCTCACCCAGCCTGGGCCCCTGAGAAGGGACAGAGCTGCAGGTACGTACCACTGTGACTGCAAATGGGACAGGTTCCCATGGAGCCACCTTGATATGCTTATGTGCAAAGGCCAGTTAAGACTCACCTACCCAAGCCAAATGCTGGTCTCCCTGGGGGCAGAGGCTCTCACCCGCAGCAGGGCATTCCTCACCACAGACACGTGCCCAGACACACCCCAGCCCCGGAGCCGCTGGCCGGGGCCCAGACACAAACGCACGTGGACCGTGACCCCACTCCCGGCCCAGGCCCCTCACCTATCCTCCCTGCATGGCAGTCAGCGCTGCCGAAGTGTCTACCAGGAACCCCCAGCCCAGGAACGCTGCTCCCTGACTCTCAGCTTGGTTCAGCCAGAACCCGCCAACCTATCAGGTACCCAGACACCTTTCTTCAACCAGACCCTCATAAAAGGACCAAGCCTTCCTGTGCCTGACCCGACCCACTGAGAGGTCTGTGCACGCCAGGCTGTGTAGACGGCAGCTAACGAAACAGCAGGGAGAGCCCGGATGGTACACTTCCTGGCCGATCCGAAAACACTGAAGGCGCTTCAAGGGGGAGCACCCTCACCCGGGCAGGGAAGGACCTACTTCCAGCCCTGCCGCATCCAGCCGAGGGACTCTAGAGAGCCCATTTAGTCTCTGAGTCTCAGCTTCTGTGCACGGGACATTATGCCTGTCCTGTTTGCTCCACAGCTAGGGTGCCATCAGGATCAAAGGTCATAATGTTCGCAAAAGGGTTTTAAATAGCATAAGACATGACGCAAAAGTCAAAGGATTGTCGCTACTGGTCTATCTTCTGATTTCCTGAGCCCTAATTGGGTCACTGCCTCAAAGTAGCCTCTCTGCAAGCTGGGGTCTGTTTCCAAAGCTGCCCAAGGACAAGCATTCCCTAAATTCCTCCTAGGTCTGGGTACCAATCTCATCTCTTGAGACCATTCTCCACTGAAACAAAGCTGGCTCCAGGGACAACCAGAGGTCCTCTCTTGCCCTCAGGACCCAGTGCTCAGAATCCCAGAGTCCTCGAATCTGCCCCAGACCCTGGGCATCAGCAGAACACGGAAAGAAGGACAAGTCCTTGCTCCAACCAACCTGGGAACCTGGATTCTGGTCGTTTCCCAGCCCCCCTGGGGTGTCACTCACGCTGTCATCCACCAGGTAGGCATTGATGAAGTGGGCCAGCAGGTTACAGCCCCACAAGAATACCACATCGCCCAGGAGGTGAGGGATTAAGCCGCTAAAAAAACAAGGTGAGCAAATATGAGCAGGGGAGGGAGGGGGAACCGTTCCTGGGGGCTCCACACCCAGGAAGCAGGCAGGACGTTCCAAGCTCAAAATCTCGGTGTATCCAACAGCACAGCGTCAGGCAAGGGGCCTGCAGGGGTTATGCACACTGGGGAAGTGGTGTTCCTTTTCCCAGGGGGAGGTGCTACATGTATGTCACAAATTAGTTAATGGTCTCACAAGCAGTTTTCAAACCACAGAAGCCAGGCATCAAGATACGAATATTGGGACAGGCTCGGTGGCTCACGCCTGTAATCCTAGCACTCTGGGAGGCTGAGGCGGGAGGATCGCTCAAGGTCAGGAGTTGGAAACCAGCCTGAGCAAGAGCGAGACCCCGTCTCTACTAGAAATAGAAAGAAATTAATTGGCCAACTAAAAATATATAGAAAAAATTAGCCGGGCATGGTGGCGCATGCCTGTAGTCCCAGCTACTCGGGAGGCTGAGGCAGGAGGATTGCTTGAGCCCAGGAGTTTGAGGTTGCTGTGAGCTAGGCTGACGCCACAGCACTCTAGCCCGGGCAATAGTGTGAGACTCTGTCTCAGGAAAAAAAAAAAAAAAAAGATATGAATGTTGCCAAGTCTCGGATTTTCAATCATAGGTTATGAAAGAGTTCCTACACATTGGTAAGTTTCTCCTGGCTTCTTTACCTAACCAACTTTAACAAAACACACTGCTCGATGCATCTGTTCTCTTCACCCCTGGAATGTTCCACTGAAGACATTCTGTGCAAGCGTTTGCAAGGACAGCTAATTTTTAACAGCTCTTGTAAGCTGGTAAGGAAGGTCCCTAAGACACAGTGTTGAGGGCAAAAGCTAGGTCCCATGTGCTACTTGTGTGTTTTCAAATGTGTGTGCTTGCTTAGCTGTGCAGTACCTTGGGAGGCTCTCCAGGAGGAAAATGGCTATCTCTTGGGAGGGGAAGCAGAATTATTATTTCTGAATTTTTAAAAATCTATTATAAAATGTTTGAAAAGTTCAAAAGGATACATATAACACATCTATGAAGAATACGAATAAAATGAACCTCTGTGAATGCAATTTCCAATCTTGTTGCCTCCACCTGTGCTCAGACTAACTATGCACCGTGCCCTTTGGTGCGTTCTGAGCATTGTAACATGTATGTGTGTCACCTGGCCCAAGATGACGCAGGGAAAGAGAACCCAACAGGTAAGGATCTATTTTGTGGAAATCCTATTCACACACCAGAACAGAACCACACAGTGTGAAAAATGCCAGAGACGGTGACATATAGTGTTTCAAAATCTGATCTCCCAGGTACATGGGCAAATATTTATTCATATGTATTTGTATATGCATATGCATGTATATACATATGTATGTACATAAATCAGAGTTTCTCAATCTTGGCAATGTCAACATTTGGTGCTGAATAACTCTTTGTCGTGTTCTTTGTCTAGAATATTTAGCAACATCCCTGGCCTCTACCCACTGGATGCCAGTTGTGACAACCACAAGATGTTTCCAGACATTGCCAATGTTCCCTGGGGAACAAGATCAACTCCTATTGAGAACCTGTGTATGCATACACACACACCCACACACACACCTTCACAGAGTAGTCTCCTGGTTTAACAAGGAATCACAAATAAAAACATTTGGCAAACTGGAAAACCACAATATAAAGACTTGTTTATATGGGGCCCAATATCTAGTATACTATGTACATAACAGCACATATGTCACTGTCTAGACCTTAAAAAGGCAAAACAAAATTCACACACAACTGACCAGGTGCAGTGGCTCACACCTATAATTCTAGCACTTTGGGAAACTGAGGCAGGAGGATTGCTTGAGGCCAGGAGTTCAAGACCAGCCTGGGCAACATAGCAAGTCCCTGTTTCTACAAAAAAAAAAACAAAAAAAAAATTTAAAAACTTAGCTGGGCGTGGTGGCACACACCTATAGTCCCAGCTACTTGGGAGATTGAGCCAGGAGGATAGCCTGATCCCAGGAGTGGAGGTTGCAGTGAGCTACGACGACACAACTGCACTGCAGTCTGGGTGACAAAGCGAGACCCTTAAAAAAAAACACACTTGTCAAGCCTGGCTTCTGGGTTCTTTCCCTCTGAGGTTTCTTCTTTCTAAACCAGTCTCTTCAGCATGAGCTCTCTTTATAGATGAGGCAAGCTGGACGTGGGACAACAAAGAGTGCAGGGGGTCTGTGGCCCCCAGGAGACTGTGTGCCTGGCCAAGGGGCAGCCCCTGGGCCCCAGCCAGTGGCTGCTCTACAGAAACACCAGCCCAACAGGGCCAGATTTTCTGACTTTTCAAAAGAAGCCAGAAACATGGATTTTTGTGTGAAACATCTGAAATGTTAAATGTCGACAACTAATTTGTCAGAAATGCTAAGTCAAACAGAATCCACTGGCTGGAATCAGCCTGTGAGCTGCCAGAACTCAACCTGCAGTCCAAGACACAGATTTCCGGTCATTTTCTAGCAGTGAAGCCAAGGGTGGCTACGTAGTGCCCGGCTCATGAAGTCCAGCTCCATGCCCTGCCCCAGCCCCAGGGCGGAGGGATGGGGCCTGGAGGGGGCTGGCCAGTCCATCTCCCAGTGTGCTGGACAAACTGTTCTGTTTTTAGGGGAGCCACGACCTGAAAAGGGCTGGGTAGCTTTGGTTGTGATGATCCGTAGCTCAGCCGGGCCACGGAGCTCTGTGCAGCTGACTGCAGCCACTGAGCCCTGCGGTTGGTCTGGGGTCAGCAGCTTAGCCTGAGAGATTGAGGACACATTGGTTAGTGCAGCCATGCCCCGTGGCCTGTTATGGGGTGCATAAACTCACGTACACGAAGAATCCCAGCAGCCCCTCCTCTTTGAAAATCTTCCCAATGGAGCTCAGCACGCCACTGTGAAGAAGGCAAGACAGGGAGACAAGGTCACCCAGTCACCAAGCAGAGTCGACCAGCCCTGCTTAGACCCAGCCAGGCCTGGCCAGAATGCGGAGGACTGTTACCCAGAAGAAGCCAAGTAGAAAAACAGAGAGCTCTTGTCTGGGGTAAGGACGAGTTTACACAGTTCGTGGACTGGGGAAACGCAATCACCCACAGGGCGGAAGACCTAGCAGTGCTCTGCTGCTCTTCTGTGGGATCTGCAGTGTAGGAACAAACCTCCTAGCTTGGGCCACCACTGCAGAGGCAGCGTGCCCGACTCCTACCTGGCCTCTGCTTATCTCTGGGTAAACAACCTTCTGGCAGAGGAGCCTGTGTGCCCACCCGAGACGGAGAGCAGGAGGCGGTGGTGAGTGGAGAGAATCACCTTCCCAGAGGGCAGGGAAGGAATGCGGGGCCCTGCAGCAGGGGGCCCCGGAAGCAGCCTGGGAAAAGGCACCTGCCCCAGGGAGCCTGGGGACTAGTGCCCTGGCCACTGCACCTGTTAGACATCAGAGGACAGGCTGTGGTGCCTAAGGTATGAAATGCCAAGGAGGTGCAATCTCAACCTCTGTGAACAGTGGCTAGAAACATCAGCTGGCCTGAATGGAGGGAATGCACAAAGACGGTAGGCGCCAAAGCGCTGGCTAGCCCTGGTCTGGGGGCGCACCAGCCCTGCCAGGCCCACGGCCACTCTCAGAACAGGGGCTGGGCCCACTGCGGTTCTCAGCCAGATTATTCTCTCCAGGTCCCATCTACCAACCTCACACTTCAGACTGGGGGAACGTGCTAATTTCCCCACTAGTGAACCCAAAATGAGGCACCAGCACCGTGGCAGCCAAGCTTCTTGGGGTGGTGGCCCCACAGGACAGCTGCAGAAAACAGCTGACCCCAGAAAATTAGAGTCTTAGAGAGGAAGGGTGACCTGGGTGTGTTTTCCTGCCGCGTGCCTCTAGGACTCGCCTCCCGGCCTGCGCTGGCCTCAGAGGAGCAGGGAAGGCGTAAGTGCCCTGGGAAGGGGCTGTGTCAAACACGTGCCCCCAGCACCCGCTCAGGGCCACGCGCAGAAGATCTAGGCGAGTGCCTGGTGTACGATTAGGGGGATAAGCCGTAAGCCCACAAGGCGGGCAGCTGTTTCACAGAGGACAAAGGGACGAAAGGAGCTATGAGCCAGGTTCTATGACAGCTGGAGAAATCATTAGGGCATAACCTCGGGGGTTCAGGAGGGGACCTCAGCTGAGTTCTAAGCGGCAGAATCAGCCCTAATGCCAGAATTCATAACCCAAGCAGACTCCAAGCAGACCCACTCACCCTCTGCAATGCATCTAGGCCCAGTGAGGGCGGCCCCTAATGAGAGAGGGAGAAGACATGCCCCAGACACAGGCCACAGAAGCCCTAGCACATCCCTCAGAGGCCAGGAGCAGGCTGGGCTCCCACAGAGAACCAGGGCAGAGAAGGCACGGCCACTGAGCCCCGCACAGCCTGCCCTGGCGGACCCTGAAGGGTAAGAGGGCCACTCCTGCCAGCCAGGAAGAATCACTCACCTGTACTTGGCCTCCCGTCCCACAAACTGGACCATGCAGCGCATTGAGATAACTGGAGAAAAAAGAAAACACACAGAGGTGACGTAGTGACCAAAGCCCACAACACCTGAACTACGGGGTGGGTAGTGCAGAGTAGCCACTGGGCAACGTGGCCTGTCAGAGCGCAGGAGAGGAAGAGGGCCTCTGGGATTCCCTGTCACACCAATGACCACCACATTCCATCTTCTCAGCCTGGAAAGTCCCAGCTCCCTTTGGAAAAGACCCATGGCCAGTCTCTCCTCAGTGGGGTTCCAGGGGAACACCACCCTCCTCCACCTCCCAGTCGTGCTGCCCCTGCTATCAACAGTCCGCGAGGGGAGGCCCCACCACCCACACTGGACTGTGGCTTAAGTGCGGCTTCCCACAGGGCGGCTCACCATGCAGGGGATGCGCCAGCATGCGGGACACGCACTGCATCATCATCTCGTAGGACGTCTGGAAGAGAGCAAAGGGCGGGGACTCGGTCGGGCCTGTCTCTGGAACTGGCGCTTGCAGGGAGCGACAAGTTGCTTTGGGGGAAACCGAGATCCCACAGCTCTCACATGGGCACGGTCTGCCAAGGATGGCTCCCGTGTTGCCCACCCTTAATCCCCTCCACCCGGAAGTGCTGCCAGGTCCCAGGCTGGGCCCAGCGGCTGCTGAGAAGGCTTTCTGGGACTCCCAGTGTCCAGGCTGGAGCTCCTTCCAAGTGCCACCCCATCCATGCAAGCACAAGGACCCGACTCCGTTACTGTTCAGTGACCTCCATTACTGCCCAACTCAGGGATGAGAACAAACGGACCCCTCCCCACACCTGCCCCACTCCAGCTCTACATGCCCACCTCCTTCACTACTTTCCTCAGCGAAGTCTTCATGTCATCCTTGTTGGAAACCTGCTCAATCTCATCTGGAGGGAAAACCTGAAACCAAAAGCAGAGGAGGGCCCAAAGCAGAGTATAGCTGTGCCTCTTAATACAACTCTTAAGGGACACTGACGGCAGGAACCTGCTCCTAATATTTTCCCTGCAGTGTCCACTAGCTGGGCCTGCTTCAGGTAACCCCAGCCCCAGAATTTGGAGGAAAAGAAAGCCACTGTTGGTGTCAGAGCTGTGGGAAAGAGGGAGGACTGTGGGGCACGAGCCCTCCCACGCGCCAGAGTGGGGTTCCACCAGCTCAGGAAAGGGAGGCGGGACCAGGCACACCGCTGCCTCTGGGGGTGGCCAGCGTGGGGCAATCTCAGGCAACTGCTCCTGGCTTCGCCCTGAGCTTACCTTCTTCATACTGCCCCGGGTCACGGTGGAGAGCGCGTTGGACATCAGCCGGGGGCTCAGGCCTCGGAACAGCCCTATCTTACCATCCACTTGCACAATGTACTTGGCTACAAGCAAACAGAAGTGGCAGGGTCACGTCCAGCCCAGTGGCCCCACTCCTGGGTCACACACACACCCAGACCAGATGCAGCTTGTCCTTCAAGTAACTGCCAACTAAGGCACGGGAGGGAACACCATCCAGGACCTGGTGGCAGTGAGGCTCCGATTCCCAAATGTCTTCTAGCCCGTTTCTTGTTGTAAAACCTTCAAAACATTTTTGACAAACAAGTTCATAGATTTTCTTTTTTTTAGCTTTAAAATCTACTTGGGAAACTCAGCTATGATTTCTCAACTCAACAATCTAAGTGCTGCAACCCAGAAAATAATTCTGTTGCTTATAAATGATGTTTTTATCTGAGAAAAGAAAAAAAGGAAAAGGAGAGAGAGAGCGCCCAGAGACAATGATGTCTGCAACCTAAGGGAGGACTCAAAAGGAAAGGAAGGGCTCCCAGGAGACGTGCTCAAGAACGTCCCCTGAACACGCCCACAGCCAGGTCAGTCCCCACCCAGGACCAGCTGGCACCTGCTGGCATTTATTAGTCAAAGGAAAAACAAGTCTGTGAAGAAGTAACTAAAAAAGAAGCACCAATGAACAATTCTATAGGAAAACCTTAAAATGGCCAGGGGAGCTAGACCCTTACCCATATGAGTTAGTGCTTTTTCACTAGCCTAACTTTCTAAGGATGGTATTTCATTGTTTTACATTAACTTTTTTTTTTGAGACAGAGTCTCACTCTGTTGCCCCAGGCTAGAGTGCCGTGGCATCAGCCTAGCTCACAGCAACCTCAAACTCCTGGGCTCAAGTGATCCTCCTGCCTCTGCCTCCTGAGTAGCTGGGACTACAGGCATGCCCCACCATGCCCGGCTAAATTTTTCTATATAGTTTCAGTTGGCAAATTAATTTCTTTCTAATTTTTTTTAGTAGAGATGGGGTCTCGCTTTTGCTCAGGCTGGTTTCAAACTCCTGACCTCGAGTGATCCTCCTGCCTTGGCTTCCCAGAGTGCTAGGATTATAGGCGTGAGCTACCGCACCTGGCCCCGGCTAATTTTTTCTATATATTTTTAGTTGGCCAATTAATTTCTTTCTATTTTTAGTAGAGTAGGCCCACCTCGGCCTCACAGAGTGCTAGGATTATAGGGGTGAGCCGCCACACCCAGCCTTTTACATCAACTTTTTTTTTTTTCTTTTTTGAGACAGAGTCTCACTTTGTTGCCCAGGCTAGAGTAAGTGCCGTCTATATATATTAGTTGGCCAATTAATTTCTTTCTATTTATAATAGAGACGGGGTCTTGCTCTTGCTCAGGCTGGTTTCGAACTCCTGACCTTGAGCAATCCGCCCACCTCGGC
>VSMD01125186.1:0-51888 GCA_008750895.1 Mirza zaza
TGTGTGTATATTTTAGACAGGGTAGCCAGGAAGGGCCTTTATGAGGAAATGCCATTTAAATGGAGAGTTGAATGATCAGAAAGGAGCCAGCCAAATAGATAGAGGAAGAACATTCTAGAAAGAAATAGCAACTATAACCCAGAGAGAGGAATGAGCCTAATGATTTCATAAATAGTAAAAAGGTCCCCATGACAGAAGCTTAATTGTGAAGAGTGATAAGAGATGAAGTTAGAAGTGTGATCAGATCATGCAGGTCCTTTATGATTATGCTACTGAGCTTGGGTTTCTAGTCTAGATTTAATGGAAATATAAATGAAAAAAAGGGCTGTAATCTGATTTACATTTTCATTTCTGTGTAGAAAATAAACTATAGATGAGCAAGTATAGACATGGGGAGATCAAGTAGGAAGTTAATGCAGGAGTTCATGTAAAAGATGATTAGGATGATAGCTATTGGAATGGTGAGAAGTGGTTAGATTTCAGATATCATTTACAGTTAGAGCTGACAGGACTTACTGATACAGGAGGTGAGAAAAAGAAAGGAATCAAAGATGTTTTATAGAAACAGACCTTTCTTTTTCTAATTTTGGCTTCCCTTAAACCCACTTTTCAAAATAGTACCAGTGTTTCTTTTCTGAAAGAATATTTTGATAATGACACTTTCTACATCAGTGGTTATTAATCAGGGGTGATTTTGCTCATCAGGTCATGTTTGGCAATGTCTGGAGCCATTTTTCATTGTTGCATCTTGTGGGGAGGGTTGATACTGGCATCTACTGAGGTAGAGGCTAGTAGGGATGCTGCTAAACATTCAATAAAGCACAGAACAGCTCCCCATGGCAAGGAATTATCTGGCCTAATATGTCAATAGTAACAAGGTTGAGAAATCCTGCTTCACTCAGTTTAAGTATCACCTCCTCTGGAAAACCTTTTCCAATTTAACAATATGGTAATAATAGTTAACATTAACTGAGCACTTATTATATTTTCTCTAGTGTTAGGAGCCATACATGCATTTGTGAATTGGGAATTATCCCAATTTCACAGATAAGGAAACTGAAGCTAGAATGATGAATAATTTAGCTAAAGATGCAATGTTAGGGAAGTAGCAAAGCCGAGATTTGAAGCCAGATGTATTTGACTAAAGCGTTCTAATAATTATATAATACTGCCACCCCACTCCCAAGATTGAAATAGAGGGATTCCTCCATAGTGGATGGTTTGATTTAAAGCTAATTACATTGTATTTTAACTATTTATTTGGCTGTTCCTCCACTAAACAGTGAGCTCCTTGAAGGCAGGCAATGTACCCTTTGTCTATATATCCACAGGGCTAGAAAAGTGTCTGGAAGATTATAAACACATGATAAATGTTTACTAAATGAAAACTTACATTCTAGAGATCTGTGCACAGATTGTTATTTCTCCAGAGTAGTTGTTTGGATTCAGTTAATTTCACAAATTCATTTAGCAAGTTTTACAGATGGAGATTAGTCTCTAAGAGAGTTAGCAACTGACATAATTTACATTTGTGGTCACCTATTGAGATTTTGGTGGTGGCAGGGTGGTGAGATTTGGAGAGGAGATGAGCAATTGTTTAGCATTTTATAAGCTTTAAAGTGTAATTCCAGAGAGATGATAGCTCCTTTTATATGCTGTTGTAGAAATTTAGAAGCACTCTATTTCCTGATTGATTCTCTAAGAAAGATCAGAGTTTCTATCTCTGGCCCAATACCTACTTAAATAAGAAAACATGTGAAGGAGCAAAGAAGATTAATTCAGTTTGTGTTTTCAGGATGACTTTGACTTTGTGATGTTAGACATAGATATAGAAAAAGAGATATAATTGATAGAAAACTACTGTACTAACCACAGATACACAAAAATGATAATTTTACGGATTTATTTTAGAGCTAGAATTGTTCAATATCACATGGCTATGCTGATGTAATAGGTGTATTTTGCTAATCCTTGCCTAACTCTGCCCTTGCATGTCCCAGAGATTCTTGGTTTTAAGAAAAAAAGGCAGAAGGCCCGAGTAACACTCTTCTTAGGCCACTCTCTGGATCCAGAGCCTGGTACAGTTTGTAATTCAGAATTTTTCTCCCTAGCTTGACTGGCTACTCCACCCAATTTACACAATTGGGCCATCTTGTTAAATAAGGCTACGGATCCACAGAGTAAATAATCAGTATTCTTTCTACCTAATGGAGCTCTTCTGAATAATTAGCAATAATTAACAATAACTAGGGATTTATTAGGTAAGAGAGCAGTACAGAGAGAAGAGGAGGGAAGATCTAGGACACTTAGAAGATTATTAGGGAGTGGCAGGCAATTATGATCACAATCCTAGAATTACAAACATCAGTCAATAGAGAAGAGGTAAAGCCAGTATTGGAGAGGTTCAGCAAAAGGTGGCAGAGAACAAGGTTTTAAGGTTTCCTAGGTCCAAGCAGGAAAAGACATTGTTCCTAGGGTAATTGGCAAAAAATGAAAATGAGGACCCAGGAATTGGAGGAAAAGATAGGAATTTGGGAATAAGGCAACAGAACCAGTGTAGAAAATTAGGGTGGTATCAGTAGCTAGATTCACTTGATCTTGAATTCTTGAAATAATGGTCTAAAACACTTTCTATTTATGCTGACCAGGAATAGTATTGGTTCCAAAACTGAGGGAAAAAATGGATTAATTTTCCAGAGCTATAAAACTTAAGGAATTCAGTTACAGAAAGCTGATCAATATCATTTTATATATATATATATATATATATATATATATATATATATATATATGTCATTTTACCCAAGGTAGAAAATCAAGGTGGACAACTGATACCTTTCCTTCATAGGGTAACTCACTCTGGGTGGGGTCAGAAGATCTGCAGGCCTCCAGGTAGAAAGACTTTCCTTAGCCCAAAGCTTTATCTTTTGGTTGATGTCCCCTACTGCATCTTTCCTCTATGTGGAGCTGCAGATGTTCTGTCCATTGACTGTGCTCAATGTCACAAGATCTTTCTTCTCTAGGATAATTCCCTATGTGTCATGCTCACTGTGCGTCTTCATAGAATGACGTTTGACATTTCTGAGGTCGCTTTCCTCCATATACAGACACCAATATCCTATAACATATTCATTGATTGAATCTATAGGATGCTGGTCAGCATCGCCAGAGTCTCCCCCGAATACTGTTTATAGCTGTCTCCCAGTACCTTTCCAAGAGAGCCAGTAGCAATGCTCTTCCTGAGCCCTCTAGTGGCAACGAGAAAATATTATGCAGCTTTTTGGGGGTTTGCCTCATTTAAATTAACTAAGTGACTCTGCCCTGGCAATTAAATCTAAGCCAAAGTAGAATATAGAGCTATTGATAGGCATGGGGGACCATTCCCTGGTCCCCCATGCCCTCAAATGTAGCTTTCCTATGGTGTGATAGGGTGTAATACATTATTTCATCTCTGTAAATACTATATCAAATTATCTAGGGAGTTTGATAACAGTCTCTAAAATATTTTCTCAAGACGAATGACTTGGGAAACTCTAAAAATGATCTCTGACTTATAGGAATAAGTAACTTTAAAATATTGGATATCTATTAAAGTAACTTTCATTTAGTGATGTACCTTCAATGGTGAGTCAGAAAGATTCCCCATATTTTCAATGACTACAGCTTTGCATAGTGATGACCGATACTAAGAATGGTAACTTTGAGGACCTTTATAACCTTCAGTCTTAAATAAAATATCAATAAGCATGCTAAGTCAGAGAAAGAGATCCAGTGAGTTCAACATATGCTTGTGGAATTCTCTGAATTAGAGAGATACAAAATGTTGGGATGATAGAAGGAGGAGCAATTATTTCCAGTGGGGGCCAGGGGTGGGACAGTTGGGAAGGCTTTGTGGAAGAGGTGATAAGTAAGTTGGGCTTTAAAGAGTAAGTTATATTATCATAGGTGGAGGAAGCAGAAAGAGCATTTGAGGTTGAGGGAGCAACATGAATAAAGTCATCGGAGGAATGAAATTTCATGGTGAATGCTTTGATTTGTCCAGAGCATAATAATGTACAAAGGAATATAATATCTTAAAGGTAGATTGAAAGGGTGGGGCCATGTAGGGGAGAAGAGAAAAATTACCCTTTTCCCTCTGAAGGTTCACTGAAAACCAACTGACAAAAGGCAGATTAATAGGAGAAAACACAGACAGAGTTATTTGATCATAGTTTTATGTGACACAAGAGTCTTCAGATGAAGACCCAAAGATACAGGGGAAATTGTCCATTTTTATGCTTAGGTTGAACAAAGTATGAACAGCTATATAAAATATCAGACAAAAAGGGTATGATTTGATACTAATAGAGTGAGTGGGGAAACACAGAAAGGCCTATTTAGATTCTTTTTGACCTCTCTGTGCAGCATTCTTTCCTTCTGGGTATGGAGGAGGACCCTCTCTGGAATGGGGGTCTTACAACCAACAATCAAACAAGGGAGGTCAGAAAATTTCTTTATGACCAGTTTTACACAGAAAAGTGGGAGAAAGTTAGAGTAATATTTTTATGTTTTGTGGCTGGCTTTGGGGAAAAAAGGGTTGTGGTTTCTATGATCTGCCTTGGGGAAGAAGGCTTCTAGTTTCTACGGCTAGTCTCAGGGAGAATAAGGGGCCACAGACAGGAGGGCAGGAGAAGGTCAGAGAGAGTCTATGCTTCTGAGTCTACTTCTGAAACCTTCCTTTTGGGGTAATATTTTCTGAGGCCGAACAGTCAGATCACAGCAAGTCTGGAATGCCCATGAAATAGCATAAAAATATACCTAGAATCACTTAGATTTTCAAAAAAAACTGAAATTGTCTTAATTTCTATTACTGAGCATATCTTGCTTTCAGGCCCCTATACCCGTTAACATGGATTTGTCAGTTAAATGTAACTCAATCTCTTCTAATTTATAAAGCAAACTATTTTAGTCCAATATCCAGCCAATTCAAGGTAAAACCTTCTTGCCAGGATATATTTGCCCTTTCAAAGAATATTCTTTCCTCTCTTCCTTCCCAGGATGGTATGTAGATGCACAGGAAAGTGTATGTGTCCTTATAACATGGGCAAAGCCTTAATTCCATATGCTGTCCTCTGGGTCCTCTTTAGCTTCTGCCAAAATGCTCCTTATCTTGCCTGATTACTAGTAAGCCTTTGATTATTTCTGCTGAAGCATTACTTGCCAAAGCCACCATTCATGAAGTCTGTGTACTATGCAGCCTCCTTATCCAGACCCCAAGCCTCCGGCTTTTTCAGGATTTTTGCAACCCTTCCCTAAGGATTATGGAGACTTCTGGATTTCTTGTATATCATGTTGCTGGCTGTGGGAAACTTCCAGCATTCTTTTTTTGTCTTATTATATTATGCTGCTATTTCTTTTCTACTTGGACTGTCCTATGTTGATGCAGGACACATTGCAATGTGGTCTCCTTCCAGTGCTCCAAATGGAAGCAAGGATTAAGAGCATTCTGATTTTAACTTTCCCCAAAGCTTATCTGGGATTTCTCACATGCCTTCTCCTTCTTGTGGTTGATACTGGGGCGTGAGTGTACCATGGGTTTTCTCAGAAAATCAAGACAACTCTTGAACCTTAGTATCATAACCTATGAATGACTGTACTATCTGCCTCTTATTCAAATTTTTATTTTCCTTCCACTCCCAAGAAAGTTATTCTGTGTTCTATTTTATGACTTGTGTTAAAATATGAAATTCATAATTCTATGTCTTGCTGTTAATATTCAAAGAGAAGCATTTGGAATTCAGAAACACAAACTCATACACAGAAACACACACATACAACTCTTTTTCAACAAAAACTGGCTTCTTACTGGATTTCTCACTGTGGACTTCAAACATACAAAGAAGACTTAATTTAAACTAATCGGTGACCCCATTATTCAATGCTCTATCTGCTCTACCCCTGAAGTTATGACAGCCACTGGTTCAAAAAGTGGAAAAAATTAAAACTAGTAATATCATAAATTAAAATACATTGGTGTCATATCTCTAAAAATACTATCCCTATTTTCCTATTATGTGTGAGTCTCCAAATATGTCTCTGATGACAGAATACAAGATGGCTTGGAGGCAGTGTGAGGAGAATATTGCAAGTCCAGAAGAGAGATAATGATGTGGGAATGAAAAGAAAGTGATGGAGTTGAAAACACTTCAGATATAGAATTATTATAGTAGGATCTAGTGAGTAAATATGCAATGCAAAAGAGAAAAATTAAACATAAATGAGTTTCTATCTAGAAGAGTATTGTAGATGGCAACTCTACACCTCTCTTAACACAACTCTTTCCCTGAAGTAAGGACTATGAGATATATACCATAGTTATTTTAGAGGTAGAGCCAATAAGACTTGATGGCCAGTGGAAGGGTTGAAATTGATTCTGAGGCTATTTTGCTTGAATAACTAGATTGATGCTATTGCCAATTATCTGAGCTAGGAAACACAGTTGAGGAGCATGTGAAAGAGTGGAGAAAAACATATGCTGGATCGGACATGCTGTAGTTTTTTAGCCAGTGGAAAAATCATGTAAAATGACAAAGCAATCTCTTGGAAATTAAGTTCAGGAATTAGGAGTGAGATTGGGGCTGGAGATACTGATTTTAGAATCACCAATTCTATGGTGATATTGAATTTATAGAAGTAGATGATGTCATCAGAAAGAAAGTATGGACAAAGCAGGACAGAGAGCCAAGCAGTAACAGGATTTTGAAAGATGCTTAAATTTAAGGAATAGAAGGTGGGCAAAAAGATCCACTTAAAGAGATTAAGGAAAGAAAATCCAAGTAGATGGAAAATCAGAAGATAAGAATGCCATAGTGCCTAAAGAGGAGAGAGATACAAGGAGAACCTATAGAAGGCTATTAATAATGGTCATTAATGATCTTTGAGAAAGTTATTTCATCGTAGTGATGTCGAGATACTAGTGGATGGTTCTGATGAGTAGCCAGTGAGAAGACATTTCTTTGGAAAGGAGATCTGAAAGAAGAGAAATAAAGGGAGGTACACTTAACCACTTCAGTACCAGCGTCAACTATAGTTGATAGCCACAGATGAATGCACACAGCTGAGTGTCGACTTTAGCTGACAGCTGTGATATGACTTTTCTAATTGTTCATTTATCAAAATAAAATTGTGAACATTTAAAAATAATGTAATGAAAACATATGCTACCTATTCTGATTTACATTACAAGTAAAGTTGCCTGGAAAGTAAAACAAGCTTTCAGTGCTTTAAAGCTTTCCTCATCACACAAGAGCAAAATGGATTGTCGTCAATGCACAGCACAAACTACCGTGCAGACTGTGAGTGCTGGCTGTGGCAAGGTTTCGCAGCCGGTGGGCGCCGTACTAAAGTGGTTAATGGAAATTAGTTTTTGTTAGGGTGAGAAATACCTGAGTGACTTGAAAGTACTTATAGGCAGAGGACAATGTTCATGTGGAGAGTTAAACATCGAAGATGCAGGAAAGAAAATGAATAACTACTGCAAGTTATCAGAGAAAATGATATCAGGTTGGGATCATGAGCATAGAAGAGGTTAGCTTTTTCAAGAAAGAAATATTTCTTTTTTATTTTTTTATTTTTCTGAGACAAGAGCAAAAGAGTTCAGGATCAGGAAGACATAAAGAAATTTTCAACTACAGAAAAGTCATGATACCTCAATCTTTAGTTAACTCTAATAATACAGTTTTAAAACTTTCTAGATGATCAAAGGTTTGAAGTTTTCAGTTTATGAAATGCAGTCATATGCACACAGTCTCTTAATCCTTGTACAGTAACATAAGGACATTTCTTGGGCCTGGAAAATTTCTTTGCAAAGAGATAAAGAACCCTCACAGTTTGTGTTAGGCTCATCTCTTTGTTTGGGAATATCTTTCCCTATTTCAGACTTGATGTGTACTTCTCTGTTCTAATTAAATGTGTGCATCATATGGCATCTGACCATCCTCACTGCTATATCTGTTCCCATTGGGGAGGCAATGGGGTCCTTCACCTGCAGCACAAGAGGGGTGCATATAAATCATCTCCCTGCATTGTTTGTGAGGTAAGACTTGCTGGCCATGGGGGGATCAATATTCCCTATTGAAGCTGATATTGCTTTGTCTCTTCTCTCTGTGAGGACAGCATTATTCCATGCAGTGCCTGTGTGAGCTGTGTCTTTTTTGGTGACTTTAATACCTGCAAACCATGCAGCGAGTTGACTTCCTAGGACTACTGCTCCTGGTGGTAGGCAAAAGATATCAACTGTTTAATAATTCCATCCTGGTTATCTTTTAAAAATAAAGGGAAAGACCAGACTTTGCTATATATAATAATGGTTCCCTGCGAGCCAGACCCATTTGGAGACCTTGCTGCAGTTTTCTAGGTCCAGAGTCTCAACTGAAATTGCATTTACCAGGATCAATTTATTTTATGGCTTACTTCAGTGATATGCGACATCTCTGAAATAATAAAAATGAATCTTTTACTTTGAAAAGAATAATGTTTGGCTTCTACCAAATCTTATGGTGTAAGACACTAAGGTGAAGTAATGAAGTTCTAAATCACATTGATAGAGCTTCATTCATGGTGAAAAATCATATCTGCAGTCACTGAGTGGTTGTGTATGTGTGGTGGGGGAGGTAAAGAGAGGGAGAGAAAGCACTACTATAATCAAGGGCCATGGATGCCAAAAGATTTAAACATGTTATTTTCTGGACTTTCTGGGTTTTGTTGGTTAAACATATAAATAGTTACCATCTCTAGATTGCTCACAATGTGTTACGTATTGGACTATATAGATTTACATATTGTCTTAATCCATCTAGGCTGCTATGAAAAAATATCATAAACTGGGTGGGTTATAAATAACAAACATTTATTTCTCACAGTCCTGGAGGGTGGGAGGTCCAAAATCAAGAAGCTAGCTCTTTGCTGTTTGATAGAGGTCTGTTTTCTGGTCCATAGATGGCACTTTCTCACTGTCCTTGCATGGTAGAAGGGGCTAGCCAGGTCTCTGGAGTCTTATAAGGACACTAATCCCTCTCATTCATGCGGGCTCCAACCTTATGACCTAATCACCTTCCAAAGCCCCCACTTCCTAATACCATCCTTTGGGGGTGAGGATTTCAACATACAGATTTTGGAGGAACACAAACATTCAGACCATAGCATATATATTAACTCATTTATTCCTCAAATAACACTGTAAGGTAAGTGTTATCCTTCTGAGGTTTGCAGTGATCAGGTAACTTGTTTACAGTCACAGGCTGATAAGAGGGGTACTTAGATTTTGAATGCAAATCTATGTGGCTTCAAAGTTCATGATCTTAACTAATATTCTAACTCATTCTTCTAAGGGCAGGTTAATTAGAAATGAATATTTCTGCATAAACCAAATATCAGAATCACTGTGCTATAAATATATTAAGGAAGACAAAAAGAGCTGCCACAAACCACAGCACTATACACCGTCCAACTTACCACCCCTTCGCCACCATACCACACCACAAGATTACAATACCAAACAAATAATAAAATTCTGTGAGTAATGCTTGGAAGCGAAGTGAAAAATCACAGTGACAACATTCTTGGACCTTATAGTTCTGGTGGAATCCCAGCCAGATTTCCATTGTAAAGATTCCCTTTTCTACATTTGTTGTTGAGAAAATAAAAGGTGATCCCACTGCTGCATGCACATGTATTTCATCAGCAAGCTCGGAAACAATTAGAAAATGAAGACCAATGTTTTAAGCAGGTTAAGGCATCCTATTCAATAAGACATAAGGAAGAATTTAGGAGTGTCTATGTTAAGTCATACCTTGAGTGGTATTACAGTGGTTAGAGTAGTATGGTTTTCCCAGGTTCCTACAGCTTCAACAACTGAGTCTAATTCATTGTATTAAAAAAAGAGTTTCTCCTTTAACAAAATTCTCCTTGAAATTCTGTGAAATATAAGCTACAACTTCCTACTGAAAAATTAGTAATATAATCTTCGCTCTGTTGAAAATTGAGTTTCATTCTAGGCCATTGCTCAGCAAGCTGCCATTACTTTTTTTTTCTCAATGTTGTCAGCAAACTGTCCTACTTAGTAATCTGTCCCTCTAAACTGTGGCACCTCAAAAGTTATTTACTTTTCTGTATGGAAAAATTATAGCCATTATTAAATTGCATTGGATTATTTATCACTGCAATAGCAGACACAGACACACTATGTCTATGATTTATATATTTTAACATGAACAGAAATTACATGGACATAAGAACTGTGGCAATCTCACCAGATATTAACATATTAAAAATGAGAGCTGATAAATTGGTTTGGGTTTACATGGCTAGAGATAAAGGTCAATAAGATTTGGCAAGGCACCTGTTCAATGGATTAATTTCTTCTCATTATTTCAAGGATCTGGATTATAACAGGTATCATAAAATTGCATGACATAATCATTTGTGTTCAAGGAATCATCTTGAGACTGTTAGAGTTTTACCTAAAATGTCTTGAGAAAGTCTTCATTAAAGGGGGTTTCCTCACCCATAAAGAAACATGGCATATCTCAGTCTATGATAAATAAGAGAGGGAAATATTTTTAGACAAGGTAGATAGGGAAAAGTCTCTTGTTATTCCCAATATCATACCAAAGAGTCATTGATTCAATATGTACTTATTGAGTTACTACTATGTACCTGGCATTGTAGTAGGAAGACCAGAGGTAGGGCTTATAAATTACCCAATACCACCAGCAGTATAGGAGTGTTCCTATCTCTCCACATCCACACCAACATTTATTGTTTTGGGACTTGTTAATAAGGCCCATTCTCACTGGAGATGAGTGATATCTCATTATGATTTTGATTCGCATTTCCCTGATGATTAGAGATGTTGAGCATTTTTTCGTATGTTTTTTGGCCATTATTCTGTCTTCTTTTGGAAAATTTCTGTTCATGTCCTTTGCCCACTTTTTGATAGGGGTGTTCATTTTTCCTTGCTGATATTTTCCTGAGTTCTAAATAGATCCTAGTTATCAGCCCTTTATCACAAGCTATGTATAGCTTGTGAAAATTTTCTCCCATTCTGTTGGTTGTCTGTTTGCTCTCTTGACAGTTTCTTTGGCTGTAAAGAACCTCTGTGGAAAGCAATATGAACATACCTTAAAGCGATACAAGTGGATCTACCATTTGATCCAGCAATCCCATTACTGGCCATCTACCCAAAAGAACAAAAGTCACTCTATAAAAAATACACCTGCACTCAAGTGTTTATAGCAGCACAATTCACAATTGCAGAGATGTGGAAACAACCGAAGTGCCCATCAATACATGAGTGAATTAATAAAATGTGTATATGTATACCATGGAGTACTATTCAGCTATAAGAAACAATGGTGATATAGCACCTCTTATATTTTACTGGCTAGAGCTGTAACCCATTCTATTAAGTAAAGTATCCCAAGAATGGAAAAATAATCACCACATGTACTCACCAGCAAATTGGTATTAACTGATTAACACCTAAGTGGACATATAGGAATAACATTTATCTAGTGTTGGGTAGGTGGGGGAGAGGGGATGGGTATATACATACATAATGAGTGCGATGAGCACCAACTGGGGGATGGTCACGCTTGAAGCTCTGACTTGAGGGGGGAAGGGGGACAAGGGCAATATATGTAACCTTAACATTTGTACCCCCACAATATGCTGGGAAAAAAATAAAATATAAAAATAAATAAATTACCCAATACCTAGTCACAATCCTTGCCATATTCTGCAATGGTATTTCCATTTTATTGCTGTTGGGATTATTCTACCTAAGCCTGCATTTGCAGATAACTCTGAGAAAGAGTCTGTTCTTCCCTTGGTTTAAGCCTGAATTCAATTGCAGAGGGTCTGGCAGGGAAGGAAAGAAGAATTTTAAACCTCATCTTTATGGTATAGGAGAGAAGTTGGCAGATACTTTCAAAGATGGAAGGTGATCATTAGAAATATTGTTGCCATACAAGGTAAGAGAGGAAAAAGTACATCAGCACCTTACTTAGTCTTAATTTCCAAGGAATTTTGTGGCACTATACATATCTTCACAATTTGCTGTAACACTTTGTCTCTATCCTTAAGAATAAGGGGATTTATGTTTTGACATAACAGTGTTGTATTGTTTCTGTACAAAATTGCAGGTAAATGTTATTTATTAGTTTAATTTCTCACCTCGGGGAACTAGATGCTTTGACAGCAGTGGCCTTTTGGGTTATCATTAGAAAATGATAAGTAAACTAAGGAAGAATAGACTAGAACGCCATGTCAGAGACACAGCAAGAGCGGGGGCGCTGCGGGCCGCATCCGCATCAGCAGCCTCTGCTGCAGCGCAGGGCAGAGAACAAAGAAGAGGAGCCGAGGCGCGAGAGCAAAGTCTGAAATAGATGTCACATAAATCATTTTAAGGGGTGCACACAACTGTGAACATTTCTGAAGCTTTTTTCTCAGTAAAGTAGATAAAGATGGATGAATCTGCCTTGTTGGATCTTTTGGAGTGTCTCGTGTGTCTAGAGTGCCTTGATGTTTCTGGGAAGGTCTTGCCAGCACACGTTTTGCAAACGATGTTTGCTGGGGATGGTAGGTTCTCAAAATGAACTCAGATGTCCCAAGTGCAGGACTCTTGTTGGCTTGGGTGTCGAGGAGTTTCCCAGTAACATCCTGCTGGTTAGACTTCTGGATGGCATCAGCAGAGGCCTTGGAAACCTGGCCCTGGTAGGGGCAGTGGGACCAACTGCACAAATGCATTAAGGGCTCAGAGCAGCACGGTGGCTAATTGTAGCTCAAAAGATCTGCAGAGCTCCCAGGGTGGACAGCAGCCTAGGGTGCAAGCTTGTAGCCCCCCAGTGAGGAGTATACCTCAGTTACCATGTGCCAAAGGATTATACAACTATGAAGGAAAAGAGCCTGGAGACCTTAAATTCAGCAAAGCGGAAATCATCATTTTGCGACGACAAGTGGATGAAAATTGGTACCATGGGGAAGTCAACGGGATCCATGGCTTTTTCCCCACCAACTTTGTGCAGATTATTAAACCATTACCTCAGCCCCCACCTCAGTGTAAAGCACTTTATGACTTTGAAGTGAAAGACAAGGAAGCAGACAAGGATTGCCTTCCCTTCGCAAAGGATGATGTTCTGACTATGATCCGCAAAGTAGAAGAAAACTGGGCTGAAGGCATGCTGGCAGACAAAATAGGAATATTTCCAATTTCGTACGTTGAGTTTAATTTGGCTGCCAAGCAGCCGATAGAGTGGGACAAGCTCCCACGCCAGACATTGACGCTGGGGAGTGTCCCTCGGCCGCAGCCCAGAGCAGCGCTGCCCCAAAGCACTCCGACACCAAGAAGAACACCAAAAAGCAGCATTCCTTCACTTCGCTTACCATGATCAACAAGTCCTCCCAGGAGGCCCAGACCCGCCACTCCATGGAGATCAGCCCCCTCTGTCCTCATTAGCTCCAGCAACCCCACGGCTGCCGCGCGCAGTAGCTAGCTGTCTGCCCTGTCCTGCAGCACCCCTTCTCAGGTTCATATAAGTACTACCGGGTTAATTATGACCCCGCCCCCGGGCAGCCACGTGACCACCGACCTGTCGTTTACTTTCCCTTCAGACGTTCCCTACCAGGCTGCCCTTGGCACTCTGAATCCTCCTCTTCCCCCACCGCCTCTCCGGGCTGCCACTGTCCTCACCTCCGCCCCGCCAGGCGCTGCTGCTGCTGATGCAGCTGCTGCTGGAATCGGACTGCGGCCCCAGACAGGATCAGATAACCAGACTGCACATTTGCAGCCTCAGACTTGCCCCAGCGTGTTTGTTGCGATATATCCATATACTCCCAAAAAAGAGGATGAACTAGGAGTTGAAAAAAGGGGAGATATTCTTAGTGTTTGAGTGCTGTCAAGATGGCTGGTTCAAAAGAACATCAACATGCACCAGCAAGATAGGGGTTTTCCCCTATCTTGGTGCAATTACGTGGCACCGGTCACAAGGGCGGTGACAAATGCTTCACAAGCTAAAGTCCCTATGTCTACTGCTGGCCAGACGGGTTGGGGGGCGACCATGGTCAGTCCCTCCACTGCAGGGGGGCCTGCCCAGAAGCTCCAGGGAAACAGTGTGGCCGGGAGTCCCAGCGTGGTCCCCACCGCCATGGCCGCTCACATCCAGACAAATTCTCTGGCCACAGTCTTGCTACACATGATGGGGCAGATGACGTCAGCCAGGCCCGCAGCGCGGTGAGGACAGTGGCCACACACAACTAGGAACACCCCACGGCCGCAGTGACGCCCATCCAGGTGCAGAACGCCGCCTGCCTCGGCCCTGCGGCCATGGGGCTGCCCCAGCACTCGCTGGCCTCACCGCAGCCCCTGGCCCCCCGCGGCAGGCTCTGCCTCTCAGGCTGCCGAGGTGAATCGAGCCAGCGTCCCCTTGGCCTGCATGACAACTGTGTTTCTGACCTCCTTGAGCATCGCTACTGGCTCCCTGGAGAACGAGCCGAGCCAGGCGGCCGAACGGTGACCATCCTGCCCAGACTTCCCACGTCTCCTGACAGAGCTACCTCGGCTTGCGGGAGCAGTTCGGTGTCCAGACCACACAAGGACAGCAAAAAAGAAAAGGGTTTGGTGAAGTTGCTCTCTGGCGCCTCTACTAAGCGCAAGCTCCGAGTGTCGCCCCCAGCGTCGCCTACCCTGGAGATGGAGCTGGGGGGCGGTAAGCTGCCCCTGCAGGGAGCAGTGGGTCAGGAGCTTCCGCTCGGCTGTGGCCACATCAGGGCCAGCTGCTGCCCCACGGACTGAGACAGCCCAGTCGCAGCGGTGGTGGTGGGAGCAAGCTCGCTGGACTTGGCTGTCCCCATCGCTTCCTCGCCACTGCAGGCCTGCTCTTCCCTCAGCCCCATCGTGAGCCAGGCCAGGCCCGTTGTTTGGCGCACAGGGCAGTAGTTTCCTATCCTCCCCAGAGCGAGGCGGAACTGGAACTCAAAGAAGGAGATACTGTGTTTGTTCATAAAAAGCAAGAGGATGGCTGGTTCAAAGGCACGTTGCAGCGTACGAAATGGGAAGACCCGCCTTTCCCCAGGAAGTTTTGTGGAAAACATCTGACAAAACTAGCGCTGAAAAGGCTTAGCAGTCCCGACACACAACAAAACAGCACAAAGCGACTTAACGGCAAGAGCACATCTGTGGACTTGCAGAGCAAGGGGGCGTCTGTGGGTTTGTAGCTCTGGAATCTGGCGTGTGCGGTGTGCCTTGTACTGTCTGATACACTATACAGAGAAACTTTTTTTAAAAGTTATATAACTAAAATAGACAATTGTTTACAAGGCTTAACTAATTTATTTGCTTTTTTAAACTTGAATTTATGATAGATAAATTCTTCAGATTATGATTTTAAGACATTATTAATTTATGAAATGATAGCTAAGGAGAAGCTGGATTATCTCCTGTTGAGAGCAAGAGATTCATTTTGATGTAGAATGCATCTTCCCTGACCCCACTCCCTGCCCCTCACCATTCATAATCTGGCGTTATGTTCTTCTTTAAGACAGAAACCCCAGTACTGTAATTTGGTTTCCTTCTTTGGGAAACAAAATGAACGTTCAGCTGAGTCACTATCCTTAAGGGCCAGGGCTAGGGAGATAGAAACTCAAGACCAGAGAAGTTAGTGACTCCCCGTCTTTCTAGTTTGGTCAGGAATCACCCTTAAGACCTAGTCCTCAATTTCATTTTCTGGGTTTTTAATTTTCTGAGAATGAAACCAGTGAAGTGATTAGGGAAGAATAAAGCACAACCCTTGAAGAAAATGTATCAGAAATATTTTTAGTTTTATAGCAGAAGCAGCTCCATTTATTTGATGTTGAAAGTAGAGAAAATGGAAGTTGTGCTCACTGTCCGAGAGTGACTGTGAAATGTCATTCCCCATTGTACCCCAAGCCATCTGCATGCCAGGACACAGTCAGATGTCTGTGAGGTAGTGGTGGTCAGTGGTGCTCTGTGTCGAAGTCCAAGGCTATAAGAAACGCTGTGAAAGTCTCCACTCATCCGTTGTGACGTCCCCCACGTCTTGCATGTGCAACTGGGTGCTGCGGTGACATAGACTGTGGATGGTGTGTGCATTTCACTGCAATTTCCTGTGGAGGTTGGTTTGCTCTCAGAATTGACTGACGCAGGAGGTGTACAGTAAACACTATTCTCTTCTCTGCTCTGAAGCCACTGCTGCTTGAGGTCTCTGGAGTGCACACAACCCCTCTCTGGCTAAGGCATCTGTTAGCCATGACCCGAGTCATGGGTGAAAATGCTCTTTTATGTCCTCCCAGCAGACAGGCGGCAGGTATGGGCTTATCCGGGTGACCACTCCCATGGCTGTCCTGTCGAAGCTCTGAAAGGCATGGCGGGAGTGAGCGTGCCCACACCTTACAATTGTGGCAGGATCCAGCCGAGCCTGTCTTTTTATATCCAGTCTTTGATGTCACTGGCCTCCCCCACCAGTGTCATCGCAGTGCCACACAGCTGTGGGTCTGGGTACAGACGGAGGGAAGACAGCTGGTGGTGAATAAGGCCGTTACCACGGTTTTCTCATGGTCAATAAATTAAATAAACCTTTTTTTACTTTTAAGAATTAAAACTGGAAAACAGAAACATGGACTAAAAAGTCCTCTTGCGATGACAAGAGGCTTCATGGTCTTAAAAAGATATATTATGTGGTTGAAAATAAAATCATTCCTAAATTAACCATTTTTTAAAAAATAAAACACTGTATATTATGTTCCAGTATGTTGAAATTTCTTAAAAATACTTGGATATTCATGTAATATATAAAACTCTGGTGAAATGAACTTTAGTTAGAAAAAAAAAGCTGGCAGCAGATTTCATCTATGTAAGTTGATACCAATGTGTCATAATATTCTTTATTTTGGGAAATTAGTGTATTTTATACAAATTTTTAAAAGTAAAAAGATTACTACAGGTTAAGATAATTTTTTTACCTGTCTTTTCTCCATTATTTTGAGCTATGTGCTTGAAGTACCTCTGTTGATAGTTTCCTGGTATAAATTTGGTTAAAATTTCATCTGTTAATAAATCATTAGGTAATACAGTATATGGGTTTTCTATTGGTTTTTTTGAGACAGTAGATGGAGATTTTGTAACAAGGGCTTTTTACGTAGTGATACGGTAATGATAAAATTGTGGTTTATCATTCCTTTCCATGTTGATAATTTGAGGACTGGATAAAAGGTTTTGAGATTAAAATTTGATGTTCAACCTTAAAAAAAAATAGACTAGAACATGTAAACCAACATCATAGCAGATACACTACTGTTTTTATCTCTGTGTGAATCACTGAACAACAATAATTAAGGCAATGGTGGAGGAAATACTCCCAAAGTAATAGCTGAATGTGGATGATTGTTAAAACCATGGGAATACTGGAAACTGTTTATGTAAACTCCCTAGAATAAAGGAGAAAATCAGACTGATTCTATAACAAAACCCTGGAGGAAGTTAACATTTAATTGATGAACATAATAAAAGATACTAAAGAGATTAGAAAGGAGCAATCATGATAGGCATAAAGAGAAATATAAGATTGTGATGCTATGGATACCAAGAGTAGCCTTTCAACATGGAGGAAAGTGTTAACAGGGTTAAATTCTATAGAGAAGTCAAATAAAATAATGACTCAAACCATGACAATTTAGATTGATCAATTGATGACTATAAGGTAGAATTGTTGGGATATATGTCATATTGCAATGATATGAGCAGTCACAAAGGAGTGATAAAATGCATATAAGAGAAAAAGAACTTTTGTAAAATGAAGGATTAGTGTTGCTAGAGGGTTTTGATAATGGTAAATATTCAGAAAATTGCTAACAGGCACGGTTATGAAATCTGGGAATAAAGCAATGAACAAAACAGATGAAGCCCTTGGCCTTTTGGGAATTACATTATTGGTGAAGGGTGGGGAAAATATTTAAAAATATTTTTCAGGCAACAAACAGTTCTATAAAGAAAAATCAAGATAAAAGGATACAGTGGGATGCTATTTTATAAGGAGCGAACTTGGAAGGCTTTTCTAACCAAGTGGCATTTTAGCAAAGTTTTGAATGAGATGAAAGAAGAGTCCATGCTAATATGTAGAAGTGATGGTTTAGGGAGAGGAAATCATTCTAGGCACAGATTAGAGCAAGATTCCTAAGAGGGGGAAGTGCTTGTCATGTTTGAAAAGCAGAAAGGAATCAGTATGTTTGAAGCAGAGTGAAAGCAAAGAATTAAAGAGTTGTCAAATTGTATAGTGCTTTGAAAATTACTCTGAATGAGACACAAAGTCATTGGTAAGATTTGAGCAGAAGAGTGGTATGATCTGACTTACTTTTTTTTTTTTAAGGATCATTTCTGCTTTGTAGAAAATAGACCACAAAGGAAAGGCTGCAATCAGGAAAATCATATCTGAAGTAGTTAAAGTAATTAATGCAAGAGATGATTGTGGCTTGTACCAGGGCGGTAACAGTAGAAGCAATGAGAAGTAATTGGATTTTGAATGTATTTGATGCAAGAGTGGCCACAATATGCTGAATGATTGCACATGATATATGAGAAAAAGAGGGCAGTCAAAGATGACTACCAGAAATTTTGATCTGAGCAATTGGGAAAATGGAAGTGCCATGTATTGAGACCAGGCAGTATGCGCTAAGGGCAGAGGGGCAAAAGTGGGAATCAAGTTCAATTTGAAATAGAAATATTGAGTTGGTAATTGAATATATGTGCCTTGATTTGGAGTCAAGATATATGTATCCTGCCATTTAGAAAGGCCAGGTTAGAAATATAAATTTGAAGGTTGTCAAACTGCAGGTGATATTTATAGTTGTGGAATTGCATGAGTCTACTTGAGCAGTGATTTTTGATAGAAAAGGGAAGAATACAGAAAACTGAACCTTAGTTCTTAGCCTTTAGAGGCCTAGAAGAAGAAGAAATATCATCAAAGAAGAATGAGAATGTATAGCCAACAAAGAAGGAGGGGTCCCAAGAATGGATTTTGAGCAAAGTATTTTGAGAAAGAAGGAGTGATAAACAGAGCCAAATGCTGCTAACAATTCAAGTAAAATGACAGTTCAGAACTGACTGTTGAAATTGGAGATTTGGCAGTCATTGGTTTTGATCAGGGACAAGTAAATTGGCTTAGAAACAGTGTACAGTTGAATTGTTTTCTCCAGTATTCTTTAGTTACATGTGTGTAAGTGTGGAGAGGGCAAATGTTAAGATTTATTCAGAATTGGTCATTTTGTGGAGAAGAAGCATAAAAAGACAAGAGAATTGAGGGACCTGATGACATACTAATTCATTAATTAATTTAATGCAGTTGACAACATGATCTAGTTTGTGCCAGGATGAGAATGAGGCCAAGGTGGTCAACAAATTGCATAAAGTCAAAGAGTAAGTGCTAGGAGAATGGGATTGCTAGAGGAATAATTGTGGTTAGAAAGTAGGATAATAAAATTTTCAAGGTGGAGTCATTTTGAGTGAAGATAAAGTCCTGCAAATGGTCATGAATGTGGGTATCTGAATCAAAATATAGGTGAAGGTCACTGGGATTGAAGAGTGGACAATGAACTATGTTGCTAAAATTTATTTGAATTTTTTTTGAAATTCATCCCAAATGAATGTTAAAATGACTCATAATTGTAGCAAGATTTGAGATATAAAAAACATTATAGGCTGAGCATCAAAGTCTTCAATAAATGTCAGGGTTGTATTAGGGACCCTGGAAGTCTAATTTACCCTCACACAATCTTTAAAATAATTTTCCTGTTTTCTTCCCTATACCTCCAAAAAAAGTTACATCATAATTTCATGTTATATCAATATGTGCCTATACTATTTGAAAAGTGAGTTTTTTTCAATATATAGGCTCTTTTAGTTCTTGAAAAGAACTGGAATGCCCTTCTCAATACTATATATCATATTTTTTCCTCTTTCTTATAGTATTCCTTTGTTTTGTTGAAGCATGTCCTTGGTGGTTTCCTGAGACAGGGTACAGAGGAGGTAAACTTTTTGAGACTTTGCATGCTTGAAACGCTCTTCATTCTACAATAATACGTGATTGATAGATTTTCTGAATATAGAATTACAAATGGAAAATCGCTTCCCACTTATGATAGCATTGCTCCCAAATCTCTTACTTCCCATTGTGACAGTTGAGTGAGCCAAATGCAATTCTGACTTCTACTCCTTTGTATGTGACTTATTGCTAGAAGTTTGTAAGATCTCATCTTTTATTTTATTTTATTATTTTTTTTTGAGACAGAGTCTCCCTCTGTTGCCCCGGCTAGAGTGCCATGGCGTCAGCCTAGTTCACAGCAACCTCAAACTCCTGGGCTCAAGTGATCCTCCTGCCTCACCCTCCCGAGTAGCTGGGACTACAGGTGTGCACCACCATGCCCAGCTAATTTTTTCTATTTTTGGTAGAAATGGGGTCTCTCTCTTTCTTGCTCAAACTGGTCTCGAACTCGGGAGCTCAAACGATCTACCCGCCTTGGTCTCCCAGAGTGCCAGGATTACAGGCATGAGCCACTGTGCCCAAGCTTAGATCCTATCTTAATTCACAGTATGCTGAAATTCAGTGAGACTGTGTCCTGATATGGGCCTCTTTTCATTATTTTAGTTTTGAGGAAGAAACATAATGTAAGCTCTTTCAATCACCTACCATGCCCTTCAGTTATGGGAAATACTTTTGGAATATTTGTTTGATATCGTTTTCCCCTCTCTATTTTCTGGGTTTTTTTTCTTTCTAGAATTTGAAAGACTTGTATTGATTCTATAATTTTTATATCATTTTCCCTTTATTTATTTTTTCTTTAAGGAGGTAGTGTAGTGGTTATATGAGCATTTCCTCTGGAGCTAGATTTTCTGGGTTGTAATGCAAGCTCTACCATTTACCAAATTTTGACCTTGTAAAGGTCACTTGTCCTCTCTCTGACTCAGAGAACTGACTCAGTTTCCACATCTGGGAATTGAATAGTGTCTATCTTATGGTTTGTTGTGAAGAGAAAATGAATTAATACATGCAAAGTTCTCAGAACAGTGCCTGATACATTATAAGAAGTATGTATCGGCCGGGCGTAGTGGCTCACACCTGTAATCCTAGCACTCTGTGAGGCCAAGGTGGGAGGATCATTTGAAGGCAGGAGCTTGAGATCAGCCTGAGCAAGAGCGAGACCCCGTCTCTAGTATAAATAGAAAGAAATTAGCCAAACAACTAAAAATAGAAAAAATTATCCAGGCACGGTGGCGCGTGCCTGTAGTTCCAGCTACCTGGGAGGCTGAGGCAGGAGGATCGCTTGAGCCCAGGAGTTGAGGTTGCTGTGAGCTAGGCTGATGCCATAGCACTCTAGCCCGGGCAAGAGAGTGAGACTCTTTCTCAAAAAAAAAAAAAAAAAAAGAAAAAAAAAGTATATATTAATAGAATATGTTACTATTGTTATAATAATTACTTTATTGCTTTCATGGTCTGTCTTCTGTGTATGTCCTCAACTTTGCCTTTAACCTCTTTCAATGAAATTTTTTAAAGTTTTGGTATTATTACCAAGATATTTTTCTTGAACATCATAGTGATGATAGTTAATAAAATCATATTGCACGCTTGAAATCTGCTAAGAAAGTAGATCTGAAATACTCTCACCACACACAAAAAAGATAACTTTGTGAGGTGATAAATATGTTAATTTGCTTCATTGTAGTAATCATTTCACGATGTATACATATATCAAAACATCACATTATATGCTGTAGATATGATATTTTTATTTGTCAATTATACCTCAATAAAGCTGGAAAAAGATATCTTTTGTTCTTTAATTTCTCTTTTTATAGCACCCTATTCTTTTTCCATGATGAATGCTGTATCTTTTGTTTTTCTAAGGAGTTAATTAAAATGTTTTTAAATCTTTCTTATGTTTTCTCACATTGTACATTTCTGTTTGTTTCCTTTTTCTATTTCTTCATTTTGGTCTGTATTTCACATTGAAGGTTTTCATCAAATATTGGTCATCCTTGGCTCTCCACTCACATTTGAGAGTGAAGAAAGAACTGTTAATTTATATTTAAGGGTAAAACTAAAAAGCTATTTGAAAGCTCTTTGTTATTCTGTTAATTAACTGGTGGTTTTCACTGTAGAGTGATTGTACAGAGACATGAATATCTGAGTGGCAGGGGCAGGTGGGCGAGAACTACTGGTTTGTACATGTTAGTATGTGAGGTTTTCCCCCTGGGGAGGCACTGATTCTTCAGAAATGAGTCATTTCTTGCCTGGTTGCTTGTGTTTGAGGAGCCACAAAGAGGTTGGGCACCTCAATTTTCACTATGAAAAATTTCACTGTTTTTTTTAAAAAGTTTCTTTCTCCCATCTACCACTGACTGATATTCTAGAGTTTGGAGCCTTTCTTGATTTCTCCAAAGAAGAAACACCTGGTCACCTACTAGGGTGAAGACGGAATCCTGGAAGTCTAACTTCTCCTTGTATAGTCTTTAAACAAATCCCATGTTTTCTGCCCTATATATCCTCTTTCATCATCTTTTGAGAGACTTGGTGTTTCAAACTTTCCAACTTCCATGGGGTCACTAATTTTCTTCTCACTAGCATCTTTCGTAGGCATTTAGAAATTGGTTTAATTAGTGTAGTTCAGTCAACATTCCTCTATCATTTGATACTTCTCATCAATTTTTGTCTCTTCTTGAGTTTCCTTTGTTCTTGTGGTTTTATGCTTTATCATTCCTTATAGTGTTTAAGTGTACAGGTTCTAGAGCTGAACTCTTTGGGTTTGAATCCTTGCTGGGCTATATTACCAGCTGAGAGAGCATAGGCCGTTTACCTAACTTGTATCTGTTTCTGTTTCTTTCCTTTTCATTTATTTCTTGTTGAAAAAATAGAAATAATAAAAGCACCTATACCATAGAAGTTAGTGCTTAGAACAGTGTCTGGCACAAAGTACCTGTTCAATAAGTGTCAACTGCCATTATTTTTATCACTACTACTCTTATTATTCTCTTTATGAATTTTAGACAAGACTAGAAATAAACACACATATTCAATTCTCTATGTTTAATCATTGGTTTATTTGTAAAATGTAGATGGGATAAATGAAGACTTTATTATTAATTATCCTTGAGAACTTAGAAGAACGAGACAGAGTAATTGTGAATTTTTATAAATGATAGTCTTTAAAAGCCTGGAATGCATGAAGTTTAAATAATTAGGAACATGCCTCATTGCATTTCTCCACTTTTCTGAACTCATTATCAGCTTCATCTTAATGTTGGTTTCCCTTACAGTCACAAGATAGCTGTAGCAGTTCCACATATTTCATGTATATATGACAATGTCCAGAGGCAGAAGAGGGGCAATGTTATCAGTATCCTCTTCTGAAGAATGAAGAAATCTTTCTCCAAAGCTCCCAGTAGATCTTCACTCATGTCTCATTGTCTGCAATTTATGATTACCTTTAAATCAATCACTGGCAATGAAAATAGAACCTCAACAATTGACCTAGATTGGTCAAGATTGATACCTGGGGCTGAGAATAGGCTCCTAAGCCCTTGGGTCATGTTAGAACACATTAAATAAATTGTACTGTTGCAAGAAAAAAGAGGCAGAGGTGAATATTTAGTAGACAACCAAATGTTGAAGAGAAAATTATGCTCCAGGCTGTTCTATAACGTCATAAATATTGACTATACCTCAAATAGAATTAAGACTTATAATTTTGATGAGCATGTTGGAAAAGAAAAAGTTGATTTCCCAAATGCCTCTTTGCCTAGTCAGTATTCTATAATACCAAATACTAAGCTTATTTGTATTTAAATCAAATTGCTATTGTAACTTAAAATTTGGTTATCGTATGTCACAAATAGCTAGTTTCATTATTCAGATAAAAATAGGTAAACTTTTCATGTTAACTCCTTCCTTCCTTTTCAGCCATTATAAATTAGAGAAATGTGTGATGAACATTGTATAAGAGAAATATAATTATATTTTGTATTCAGAAGTGAATGTCAGCACAGTTTCATGACTCCTACCTATGCCCAAAGAGTATCGGAGAAAAGTGAATAAATCCCTTGCCTGACTTCCTGAGTCTTTGGAAAATGAATTTTAATTCTCCAATTTTCCTTACACATTATAGTGAGCTAATTACAACATTTTTACTGTTCAGCCTGCTTAAAAATCAAACTGTGGAAGTTGTGATAAACCTACTGGCAATTAAGAGACAGGAAGATGGATTATCTCCAGATGCTCATGGGACTTCTTGAAGTTTGGAGAGTCACATCTGTTTCTGTTATACTTCGGTATTTTTTTGTTTATTGTGGAAGCCTTTGTGGCCCTGTCCACTTGAAGATATGCAAATGGGCTTTATCCAAGCGTGCTTATTTTCTAGAATGGAAAGTTTCTAGGCAGATATACAGCAAGAAGTCATGGTACATTCACCCTCAGAGCATGAAAAACGTATTCTAGATCTCATAAGTAAACTTTGAATTTTGGAGGAGACAATGAAAGCTTATGATATTTTTCAGTGTGTTTTGGATTGGAGAAGAGGTGAAACATTTTTATAGTATGGAATGCACTGATAAGAATACAAAATAATGTCTCTAGCTAAATCCAATAAAACCTGGAGTATTCTTTCTTTGAGTTCTCGACTTCTCTTTCATTCAGGTTTCCTACAAAAAAAATTCATCTAATTCTGCATTAGGAGCACATATGCAGAAAGCTACAAACTTCAGAGACATTATTCTTTGGCACAGATATGTCAGTGACATTAAAGATTAAAGTGATTTTTTAAAAAAGTTTTGTTAATTCACATGTAGGCTCAGTTCCATGATTATCAATCATAGCTGAATCAACTATTTCAGATGGATTTAGGGTTAGGAGTCAGAAGTTATAGACAATTGAACCACCAGCAGAACAACACAGCTTTCTAAAACCAAAAAAAGTGAATCAACCATGTATATTCATTCATATAGACATGACATTTGTTGACACTGTGTCCAACCCCCAACCAGAATATAGTTAATTCATTTTATCTTATAAACACTGCACATATGATTTCATTAATGTAAAATTCCTTTACTTACTATTTCAAACTTATCCAAATACTTATAGGAAACTTTAGTTCTTCATCATTTGTTGAAATTGATCACTTGAGATTATAATATATTTGCTTTATTAATTATATCTAGAGTACACTAGTACAAGAAATTAAACCTATGCTGATTTATTTTGTTTAGTTCTACATACCGGAGAGCAACATGCTTGTATATGATCAATTACATTTAACATTTATAATATTTAACATACAGTACATTTGACATACAATAAAAAATAACGTTTATGAAGTCACTGTTGTAAGTCTAGTGCAATGTCAAATGTGATGTGAGAGAGTAAGAGTTAGAACACATGCTTTCTATCCCTAATTCCAGGTTAGGGTTCTTTGAAAGAAGTACAGTGCCTGGAATGAAATCAGTAATTTCATTCTAGTACATGATGGTTAGCTTATGCTATGGTCTGAATGTTTGTGTCCTCCCTCAAATTCATATGTTGAAACCTAACCTCTAATGTGTGTATTAAAAGGTAGAAACATTAAGAGGTGGAAACTTCAGGAGGTGATTATGTCATGAGGGCTATGCTCTCATGAAGAGGATTAGTGACCTTAAAAAAGAGGCCCTAGGGAACTTGTTCATCCCTTTTGCCATGTGAGGATACAGCAACAAGGCACCATCTATGAAGCAGGGTCCTCTCCAGACATCAAATCTGTTGGCACCTTGATCTTGGACTTCTAAATCTCTAGAACTGTGAACAAATTTCTATTGTTTATAAATTACCCAGTCTAAGATATTTTGTTACTATTGGCACAAATGAACTAAGGAAGCCCATACCTAGAATAATATGTTTATTTGTGGTTGTCACACTAAGAAAAGTCATCCGGAGACTGGAACTGTATCTGCATAAAAAAAAGGAAATGAGAGAATGAGATTTATCATGAGCATGTGTAAAAGAAGGATTATAATTGTTTTGCATGATAGAGGATAGAACTAGGACCAAAGAGTTGGTGGGACGTTCATGGAGAAATAATTTATTATGCTTTAAAAACAGCTTTTTCTTATTGTATCTCTGTTGAAGAGAGTTGAGTTCATCTTACTCCTCAGTTGATGGCACACTGATATCCTTGCTGCTTGTAAGAACCATACCTGTTTATTTGTTTTTATCTATTTCCATTTCTCATCCCCTCAGGCAATCATTATAATCCTTTAATGTTTAATTCTACTTGTAAAATGTGTTTTGTTGTTTTATACGTGCGTATTTTTAGTTTACATAAATAGTATTTTGATCTGATCTCATTCAATTTATTTTCCCTTTTCCCTTCACATTTCTTTTAGGTTCTATCTAATTTGCTGCATGTATATCTATTATGTCATTTCTAAATGCTACATAATCTCCATAATGTACATCTACCACATTTTACCTATCAAATACCCAGTAATGAGTATGCTGATCACATCCAACTCCCTGCCACCATAAATAACATTGAAATGAATAGCCTTGGGCATGCCACATTTTATACTTTTGTAAGCGTGTATATTCTGGGTCACATAGTGTAGATACACTTAGTTTGACTAAATAGCTCCATATTGCTCTATAGAATGGCTCCATCCGTCAACAGTACATGAGGGAACTTGGAGCACAGAGATTAGCAAACTTTTTATGTAAAGGAAAAGATAGTAAATATTTTAGACTTTGCTGGCCACATAGAATTTTTGCCACTCCTCTTCCTCCCCCTCCTCCTCCTTTTCTTCATCCTCCTTCTACAGTCTACTCCTCTTCTTCTTTTAATCACCCATCAATAATGTAAAAACCATTCTAATGAGCTGTACAAAAATAGGCCAAGGACTTCATTTAACACTTGGACCATCCAGAGGCTTGATCTAGCCACATCCCCCTGCCAACATGTGGCAGATGAGTCACTGTGCTAATTTTGGTCAGTGTAGTGGACATAAAGTGAGTGCTCACTGTTTTAAATTCCATTTATCTGATTATTAATTAGTTAGATTGTCTTTTCAATTATTTGTTAACATTTGGGTTTCCTCATCAGTAAACTTCCTATTGGAATAATTTACTCATTTTCTCTATTATGTTTTCTATATTTTTTCTTGTTGATTTTTAGTAGTTTAAATATTGGATACAAATTCATTATCAGTTTTAGGAACTTTAAGTATCTTTTTCAATCAGTTATCTGCTCATTAACATTATCCATGATATCTTTCATTGAACAGAAATACTAAATTTTGATTAAAAAAAAAAAACTTTCTAATAGTCTGAGCTATGAACAGATGGGATGAGCCACCACAACAGATAGTGACTTTCTGGGCACTGAAGTGCTTCTTCAAAGGCTGAATGGCCATTTGGCATCAGTGCTGTGTTACACTATTTCAAACATTGAGTGGGTGTGTAGACAAGACTATCAAGGTCTCTGTCAACCCTGAGATTATTTGATATGCATGAAGCAGTTTGAAAGAAATATTTGGAGATCACAGGATTTGGGTCGTAGACAGGATATTAGTGATTCACCTGATCCAGACTTCTCATTTTCTGTGGTAAGAAGCAGGCCAGAACAAGGGAGATGCTTGCTTAAATTTTCCACAGCTAGTTGGCAGCAGAGGCTGGACCAGAATTTCTTGCTTCACAGTCCACTGTACTTTCCTACCTCAAGATAAATTCCAAATTTAATAGTTCAGCAGTAAACACTCTATGTAGTTCTAGAGGTAGGAGGATGTCACTGAGGTATAAAAAGTATGTAGAAATGGGTGTCTAAAAATTTTTCTAGGATTGACTGACTCATGGTAAATGCTAACACTACTTTTATAACTATCCATAATCTATTTCATTGCCATTTACAGAAATAATTATAAAGTCATTATCCACATTTCCCTCCCCCAAATTATTATGTAGCCTGTAGCTTTCCAAAGCACTCCAGGCACAAATTATGCTGTCTTTTCCCAGTTACTGAAGACTACTGTCCCTTTTCAGCTGAGCTAGGACTGTGTAATGAACTAAAACATTGCCGCATCCTTATTATCAAATGTGTGAGAAAGCCGCTAGCTGCTACTGTTTGATATGCGCAAATCAGAAATTCAGTCCTGTCTCACAGTGTTTGGCAACAAACCCCTTCAACATCCATGCACCATTTTCCACTCCAGTAGAAAAGTTTATGAGAAAACATTTAGTTGTTTAAAGGCTGTGTCACCGTAGGTAAAATCAGCTTATTTCAGTGAGGTCTTATTTAGATCCACCTGGGTGGCACTATTAAAAACAATAGTTCATTTACACAAGATTTTTCTCCTACCCTACATCTCAGACTTTTTGAGTGTTAGATGTTGGTAGTTCAGAAAATAAGATTGTAGGACCCTGTTTGTGAGGCTATATCAGTGCCAAACAACTCTCACATTGTCCTGATGCTTATATATGGATTTCTAACATTAGAAATTTTTATATTGGTGGAGTGAGGAGCAGAGGGTCAATAGGCTGGGGGAAAATGTCTTTGCAATATTATAAGGCAGCCAAGCCAGTCTTTGAGTGGGATTTATAGACACACATATATGGCAGGAGTTCAGTTAAGATGCTCTAGGGGGTTCTTTCCTCAATAGGAATATTCGTAGAACTAGCTTGTTTCCTTTTCTGAGCAGCACGGCGGAGATTTCAGTTTTCTCCCAGACGTTTTCCACACTTGACAGCTAAGTGGAAGGGTACAAAGGCGACTTCCATAACCTTTGCTCTGCTACAATTCTCTTCTTTTGCCTATCTCCTGCTGCAATGTGTTTAGCAGTCCTGTAGAAGAGTCTCCTTTTGATGCATGTTGAGTACTTTGGCTGTTGTGACAAGATATTGAAGTGTTTGGGCAAAATTCAGAGTGACCAAGAATAATTCTTTATACCACGTGTCCTCATCTCTCAGTGTTGTCTAGTTTTGACTTAAACTAACTTCTATGCTGAAGCTATTCTGTTGCCCTTTTCCTGAGTACTGTTCTGGGACTGAATAACTTTCTTCCGCATCCCTTCCTCTAGCACTACACCTGCTTCAATTATACTCTTTGTCTTTGCTGTGCAGCCTAAGGACACAATTTAAACACCTTGCCTATTTTTCTGCAAGTCAAAACATATTCCTTGCTTGAATGAAGAAGCAATATAAAAGGAAGGTAGAAGAAGGAGGTCTGTCATCATTGTACCTTCCTCAGGCAACAAATAGCCTATATGAGAAGTTCTAGCTAGAAAGAAATGTAGAAGAGCACACAGACATCTCCTTAAAGTGATTGTGCAATGCTAACTCAGTTCTAATCCCTTTCTAGAAGCCAAAAAGCTAATAAGGGGCCAGCAGTCTCTGCAGTATGGTGAATTTATACTCCCCTTTCTATGCACAAGTAAATAAACTCTTCATGGTGGCTCAGACCACTCTACTGCCAACCATAATTGACCTAAAGTACCTCACTCTACCATCCTTGAGGAAAGAGGGCACCAATTTGCCACTGTTTTTGTACTTTCTTTTAGATTTCCAACCTTCACCTCTAGCTCATCACAAGTATAGATGAAGCCTATATAAATGGAGATGGTAACTAGGGCTACAGTGAACAAGTGCTTCATAAAATGAAGAATAGGGTACCAAAACATAATATAATTGCTTGCTGGTACTATAATGAATTGAGTAAAATGTTAATTAGGTGATTAATAAAATCTTAGTTGTGCCAAACATGACTCGTGCAGGTTATCTCTCAAGATACTTTCCCCTAACGTCCTTAAGGGAAAATAGGGATGAGAAGACAACACATCTGTTGAGTAAAGTGTGCGATGAGTAGTCATCTTGAATAAGACAAAGGTATCTTTGTCTATCATCTGTGGTAAGATATTAAATTTGTATAATAAACCGTCAAAAGTATGGTCTTTTCCAATCACCCCTAGTAATACTGCTATTGTTTTCATAGTTCACAATGATTTTCTTGTTAGTTTCCAACTCAGGCAAAAATCCCATGTCTCACTACTGGACGACTTCTCACCATGAGACTTACCAATCACCTGGATGTCCATACTGACACTGTTTTTCACTGTCATTCATGGGTATGAAATCAGGTCCTTTTTGAAAAAGCTAATTGTATTAGGTGTAGTATTCCATTTTGAAAAAGCTAATTGTATCAGGTGTAGTATTAATTGACTATTGGGTATACTGACATAACATTCATTATTAAGAGTCTTTCATCACCTTTCGGCCTTTTTCTTCCAAAGAAAAATAATTTTTTTTCTGACTCTGAGGACAGTAAAGAGGCAAAAAATATAAGGAGTCATTGTGGCTTCTTCTCATGGAAACATTGAATAGAATCATGAGCAACCAGGAAAAGTCCATCAAACCTTGCTCTATTGCCTTCCTTTACGAAGGGAATGCAATCCCCAGATCAGGATTTGTCAGTGGTGAAAACTGAAGTTGCAAGTCTCCATTGCATATTTCATGGTAAGGACCCATAAAGATGGTGATTTTTTTCCCCTTTTATAAAATCCAAATGAAACCTTAAAATCATATTCTCTCCCTTTCTATTTCAATGAGCTGATACTCTGCTTGAGATTTATTAAGTTCAAGGCTGACATTTCTACTGATCACAGGCTGGACTTCAGTCAACAAATATTATCCTGCAATGCAGCACATATTGCTCTCTGCTTACTGTGGATATTTTGCAAACTGCAGATCTTTTACTCAGCCAGATCATTATGTGCTTAGGATATTCAAGGTTACAAAAAGCTAAGTGACATGTACTCTCAGGTACTTGTCAGTGTAATTGGAATGCAGTGCAAATCAACAAGTATTTATTGAGTACTTATGTGTCTAGCATTATAATCATGGCTTTTCTTCACACAACACTTGATATAGGCCAGAATGGATACAAGAGACGTTTTTGGGCAGAATTTCTTGTTCTGTAATGTTCCTTTTACTACCCTATTATTTTTTTTATTGTAGCCTTTCCTCTGAATCCCCAAAAATGTTGGTTTTCAGATTCCCTGAGGGTAATTAAGAGGCTCCAGACATGGCAATTAGAGAAAGTATCTTAGTTGTCATTAGTAGAAAACAAGAGTCAGAATTGGACTTGGGATAAATATTGGGGAGTAAGAGAAAGTTGTAGTTTGAGATAGAAAGTGTACATTAAATAGAAAGGAAGAGAAGGAGAAGGACACCTCTGACTAGCCTTCTTGACCTCTTAGTTTTTCTAATAATTTGTCTTTTGTGTGGAATAGAGAAACTCTACATAAGTAAATTGGTATTATGAGTTAAGAAGTGTAAACATCCAGAAAGAAGCAGATGCAGTCATGTACAAGTTGAGGCAAGAAAGAAAAAACACATCTCACTGTTGCAGACTTCTTGTTTGATTATCCACACCACTGCTTTTCTCTTTTAACATGGATAATGTTGAAAAGTTCAGGATCTAGTTAATTCTTTATATGTCACTTTGAGGAATGTGTGTGCCAAATAATTCAGAGGCACAATTAACAAAAATATCTATAGCACAATGATTGAATGTCTTAACTAGTTTGTCCTTTGCTTATCTGTCCTTCTGGTAAGTCTGAATAAGTTGGAACAATGAAATTGCATGCAGATTTTAAAGACACTGCTGCATAATTCAATAGCAAGTCACATTGTTTTTAAACATCAAGATTCCACTACTAATTTTTCTTCAGAAAGAATTCATTTCCATGTTTGCTATTCACAGAGAAGGTATAAGGTGGTCTTTATTGTAGTGATTTTCATGAGGAAATGATGGACAACATTAAGGAGAAACATTCTTTTAAGAGTTTTATTTGTACTACTCTACCTACTTGCCTAAACTCTAATAATTGAGGATACCAGAAAGGAAGTTTGCTGAGAAAGAAAGATAGGATACACAGAGATGAATTTTCACCCTGAAATGTAGCCAGAATTTTGAGAAATTGGGAGTAGAGGTAGAAAGTGCCAGAAAGATAGCATGTTCATGAGTACTCTGGTTGCCTCAGAGTGGACCAGATATCCAAGTATTTCATAACAGCATGTTACCACCTTTTGGGATGATGTTACACTGACAGAGAAAGGCTCATTACTACCCCTGAGTTGGTAAGTAGACCAGCAGTATTGTAGTATAAAGTTCCACCCTAAATCATTCAAAGTGGCTTGAAAATATATACTGGCTGATCTTAATAAGTGAGCTAAAATCATAATTTGCTTTTTTAAAAAAATTGTCTCAGTTACCTCAAAGAGCTACAAGGAGAACTACCATTTGATCCAGCAATTCCATTACTAGGCATCTACCCAAAGGAACAAAAGACATTCTATAAAAAAGACACCTGCACCTGAATGTTTATAGCAGCACAATTCACAATCGTAAAGATGTGGAAACAACCCAAGTGCCCATCAATACATGAATGAATGGATTAATAAAATATGGTATATGTATACCATGGAGCACTATTCGGCTACAAGAAACAATGGTGATATAGCACCTCTTGTATTTTCTTGGATAGAGCTGGAGTCCATTCTACTAAGTGAAGTATCCCAAGAATGGAAAAAACAAGTGCCACATGTACTCACCATCAAATTGGTATTAACTGATTAACACTTAAGTGCACATATAATAATAACATTCTTTGGATGTCGGTCAGGTGGGAGGGGGGAAGAGGAGATGGGTATATACACACCTAATGGGTGCGGTGCGCACCATCTGGGGGCGGACACACTTGAAGCTCTGACTCAGGCAGGGCAAAGGCAATATATGTAACCTAAACATTTGTACTCCCATAATATGCTACAATAAAAAACGTTAAAGAAATTCACAATACAGAATCTATTTCCCCCAATTAAAAAAAAACAAAAACTATGTCACCTGCTTCTGTAATTTTTCACTCAATGCTTTATTCATCTTTCTATATAATTGAACCTAATTATTCTCTAATCTTGAAAGGACTAATCTTTATATGCAGCAATCACTATTTTTGATATTTCTATGAAGGTGCTTGAATAATACTGATTATACTTTTTAAGATTTGTTTTCAATGTTTTACATTCCAGAACTGCTCTTTGTAGTCATTTGTATTCTAATTTTATAACATGTAGTACTCAGGAGAATAAACCCTAGGGAACACTGTGCAATAAGGATGTTAAGAGACATTTTTGTCCTATTTATTCTTATAGTTTCTGTAAGAAAGTGCTTGTTGTGCAGAAATAACCAGGATAGCTTACGAATATAAATACCTGGAGACATCCCCAGGGTCCTCATTGTTTGCATTTTTTGATAACCACATTCTAATTGCTGATAGGTTAAGGCTAGTGTTCTTAGAGTGATGTTCTCAAGGTTTTGTTTTCACCATCTTAAAATTGAAAACATTCAAGAGAATTAGGAAATATGTATTCAGCAATTACTACAACAGAGATACAAAGGATAGGTAGACTTAGTAATTAGGAGTCAAGAAGAAATTTTTGAATTTGGAATGAACAGTACAAATGGGAGAGACAGCAGAGTAGAGGATATGTTGTAGATTAGTGTTCGGTTGGAATGGAGGAAGGCTTTCATGCAGGATAAAAATTAGAAATGGCTAGAACAATCAGAATTAGGTTGTAAAAAAGCTTGAATGATAAACTAAGAAATTTGTTTTATCCTATAGACAGTGGGGAGCCATGGAGTATTATAAGTAATTTAATTCCTTTCAAAGAAGAATCATTTCAGTATTTCATTATCTATTATTTAATGTAGAATGCAGACATTTATTTGGAAATACGATAATAGTTTAACTATTAGCATGGCATCCCATGGTGACATACAACCTTAAATTTTCTCTATGTGAGATATCATATGAAGAATGAAATTGATTTAAATTTCTCTTCCCTTTGTACTTAGAGGGGGCAATGAATGTGTGATCTTGATCTTCAGGCAGTGATGCTGACCATTATCATTACCTTTATTAAATTCCAACAATGTGCAAAGGGAAGTGCAAAATATACAATTTAACAAGGCAGTCCTGGGCATGGTTGAATAATTGGTGGTAGTTCAGGATGAATTATAAAACTGTTAACTTTTTTTTGTGTTTTGCTTTTGGTCAGAATCATAAAAGGGATTGGTATTTGGGTGAGATTTGAGCTCTTTGAGGGCCGAAAGTATAACATTTCCTCTAATGTTGTTGACATCACAATATAATTATATGCCTGGAACATATGTTAGGGATCAAAAAGAACTTATTTAATGAATGGATGATATTCCAGGCTTCTGTAATCTTTTCCAATGTGATTTCAACTCCTTTCTATTTCATTCACCCATTGGAACTTATACATGGTTATCATTAAAACTCATTCGCTCTTAAGACATGGTAATTAATGTAATGCATGATTCCGCATGAATCTTAGACAGGAAATGAGCCATTAAGAGGAAAATTTGTGATATTTAAATAAGATTTTTAGGTTAGACAATACAATTGTATTAGTGTTAATTTTACGACTTTGATCATTATACTTTATGTAAGATGGTCACCCATGCAGAATCTGGATAAAGGCTATAGAAGAATTATTTTTATAATTTTTGCAACATTTGTGAAAGCCTGAATTATTTTAAAATGAAATTTAAAAAAAATTAAGACAAAAAATTTTTAAAAACCTTTTCACCCTTAAGATTATATTATTATTACATTATATTACTTGTTACATTCCCCCATCTCACTCCTACTTATACCCTCATCATGATCTTTTTAAATTTTTTATTTATAACTCATGCATAGTGATTGTACATAATTACAGGTACAATGTGATGGTTCAATGCATATTTACATTGTATAATGATCAAATCAGTGTAATTACCACATCATTTTAAACATTTATCATTTCTTTATAATAAGAGTATTAAAAATTTTCTCTTCTAGCTATCTTCAAATATACACTACATTGTTATTTGCTATAGTCACCCTACTACTATCTCATAGAACACCAGAATTTATTCTTCCTGTCTAACTGTGTCATTGTACCTCTTGACCAACCTCTCTCTGTCACTCTTCTTCTTTCCTGTCCCCAACTTCTGGTAACTAATATTCTACTCTCACTTCTATGACATAAACTTTTCAAGACTCCACATGAGTGAGATCATGCAATGTTTGTCTTTCTGTGCCACTTACTGTTATGTCCTCCAGGTTCATCCATATTACTGCCAATGACAGGTTCTCATTTTGGTTTATGGCTGAATAGTATTCCATCGTGCATATATAACACATTTTCTTTATCCATTGATCTGAAGATGGGTATTTTGGTTGATTCCTCATCTTGGCTATTGTGAATTGTGCTGCAATAAATATGGAAGTGCAAAAATCTCTTCAGCATACCGATTTAACTTTATTGGATATCCAGTAATGAATGGGATTGCTGGATCATATGGCAGTTATATTCTTACTTTTTTGAGAAACTTTTATGCTATTTCCCCTAATGGCTATATTAATTTACATTCTCACCAATAGTGCATAGGATTTCTTCATTCTCCATATCCTCAGCAGCATTTATTATTTTTTGTCTTTCGATAATGGCAATTCTAACTGGAGTGAGGTAATATCTCATTGTGGTTTGAATTTGCAGTTTGCTGATGACTAGTGATGCTGAAGATTTTTCATATACCTGTTGGCCATTTGTATGTTTTCTTTTGAAATATGTCTATTCATATTTTTTGCCCATTTTTAATTGGGTTATTTGTTTTGTTTTTCTATTGAGTTATTTGAGTTCATTACATATTCTGGATATTAGTCTGTAGCCAGATGCATAGTTTGCAAATATTTTCTCCCATTCTGTAGGTTGTCTTTTTACTCTATTGATTGTTTTTTTTGCAGTGCAGAAGTTTTTAGTTTGATATAATCCAATGTGTCTATTTTTACTTTTGTTGCCTGTGCTTTTAAGGTCTTATTCAAAAAATCCTTGCCCAGTCCAATTTTATGAAGCATTTCCCCTATGTTTTATTCTAGTAGTTTCACAGTTTTGGATCTTTCCTATAAGTCTTTAATCTATTTTGAGTTGATTTTTGTACACGATGGGAGATAGGGGTCTAGTTTCTTTCTTCTGCATGTAGATATCTAATTTTCCCAGCACCATTTGTTGGAGAGAATATACTTTCCCCAATGTGTGTTCATGGGAACTTTGTCAAAAATCAGTCTACTGTCAATGCATGGATTTAGTTCTGGGTTTGTATTCTGTTCCATTGGTCTATGTGTCTGTTTTTATGCCATTACCATGCTGGTTTAGTTACTATAGATTTATAGAATATTTTGAATTCAGGTAGTGTGATGCCTCCAGCTTTGCTCTTTTTGCTCAAGATTGCTTTGGCTAGTCAGGAACTTTTGCATTTCAATACCTTATTATGATCTTTGATCCCTTGATCTCACAGTATTTTCCAAATGTATTGCAACAGTTTTTTATTTCAGTAATTTTTCTACCTAGCCTGTAGTGACATATTCTACAGTTTAGAAACAGTTAAACCTTTTAATTGATATCCTTTCATGGCCCCTAGAATTGGTCAGATTTTTTATCCTTCATTGTTATCATCATACCATCCACAAACCTAAGTCAACAATTTCTCATCTGTTCTTAGAAAGCAAAGAGTTACTAGGGAATTAACAAAATTGTGTGAAAGTATCTACCACTTACTATCTTTAGCTGTGTAATGCTCTAAATGCTTTGCAGTCCTTTTATTTATATCTTACTAACTTCTGATAGTATTCTTTTTTACAATGTTCAAGCACCCTTAATCCTGTCCCACAGATATAACCGCAGTTAACCTTAAGGGGCTTATTCTGTTAATGTATAGAAAGAGGATAGCTCAATAGCTGAAATTTTCAAAATTAATTTAGCCTCAAGTATATATACTCTTTGTAACTTAATTTTCTCATTTAATAATATAATTTGTGAATTTTCAGTGCCATAAAATATTATTGAAAGAATAATTTTTAATTGTTATAACATTTCATGTCACAAAATAATGTTGCAATGAAGATATGCCCATTTCTGATTCTTCCTTAGTATAAATTCTTAGTAATGAAATAACAGAAACAAAGGGACTATGTATTTTTTAAGGCTTACTGATCGATATTGCAAAATTTTCTTTTAAAAGTTTGAACAAATCTGCATTTTTGCCAGCAGTGTAAGAGCAAGCCTATTACAAAGCAAATGCAGTGTTATTTTTTGTTTTAATTTTCCTATTTTAAAGAATACACAATAATTACAATAATATTATAGATTCATATTGTATTTCTTTGGTTGAAAATATTTAAAATATTCATTGCTTACTTGTCTTTATATTTTACTTTTCTTTCCTTTCAACCTTTTTTTCTTTGCCTTAAATTGCCTTTTATGTCCATACTTTATTTTGGGAGGGCTTAGGTGTGGGTTGAGATAGGAATGTTCTAAGTTTTAATATATTTAATATATGTTAGTATTAAAGATAGTAACTTTTAGTCTACCATCTGCAAAATAAATATCTTTCCCAACTGATATTCCTTTAAGTTTATGAATTTTTAGTATATATTTTTTTAATGTGAGCATAACTTTTAGTATTTTATCTTATGACTTGCCTCTTTCATTTGTATTTATATATGTGTCTGACATTAATAATTATAAATTTATATTTAATATAAAATATATTTATATTTTTATAATTATTTAAATCATTCTCAGCATGATTGACTAGATGAACAAGATTTTTCTTTACTAACTTAAAATGCCACTGTTACAAGAATTAACTTTGGCAAATTAGTTCTATTTTTGGTGCTTACTATTTCTTCCTATAGTTTCACATTTACATCTGCTATCATTTTTTCATCAGCATATAGAAAATACTTTAGCATTTTTTGTAATTTATGCCTCCTCATGACAAATTCAGTTTTCATTTACCTAAAATATCTTAATTTAGCCTTCATTTTGAAATATATTATCACCAAATATAGGCTTATGTTTCATAGGTTGTTTTTCTAGTACCTCGAGGATGTCTTAAGTATCATATTTTCATCATCCTCTATCTGCTGAGAATTCAGCTATTCTTTTTATTATTTCTGTATACGATGGGTCATTTTTCTCTATATGCCCTTAAGGTCTCTCTCTGTTTGCATTTCAGCATTTTGCATATGATCCTTTCTTTGCATTTATCTGTATTGAGCTTTTAAAATCTATAAATTGATCTATAAGTTTTCTATAAGGATCTGTAAGTTTTCCTTTTGGAAAAGTTTTAGCCATGTTTTCTTTAAATATTTTATATGTTCTTTCTCTTTCTCATTTCCTTCTGGGACTACAATAACATATATTGCACTATTTAATATTGTCCCAAACATCACTGAGTCCGTGTTCATGCTTCTCTTTTAGTCCTCAAACAGGTAATTTCTAATGGTGTACCTTCACATCACTGACTGTTTCTTTTTCTCTAATCTGCTGTTAAGCTCATTCAGTAAATTTTCTTTTCAGTTATTCAGTTCCAAAATTCCAATTTAGTTCATTTTTATGGTTTTACTTTGTGATATCATTCATCTGTTCATATATCATGACTATCATTTTAATATTCTTAAAATTCTATAAGATATGTTAGCTCTTTTAATATATTTGTTTACAAATTTCAACATCTTTGTCATCTTGTGGTTGGTTTTATTGACTGTTTTTTCCTATATTTTACATTTTTTCTCTTTTGTTATATATCTTGTAATTTAAAAAAAAATTTCATGGTGGACATAGTGGGTGATACATCGTAGAAAACATGGACTCATCTATGTTCCCTGAAAGAAGGTTCATTTTTGTCCTACAAACAGTTGTCTTGGCAGAACTTGAACTTCTTGCTATGTCTTTCCTATGGTCAATACCAGATGAAATTGCTATTCAGTTTGTCTTCAAGATGCGATTTGTCCTGGATTCTTGGAGCCTCCTTGGCATATATGTCCTTTGGTGGTTATCCAAGTATTTGAGCAGGGTTCCCACATTAATCTTTGCGCTCACCTCTCTGCATTTTACTTCTCTCCAGCATTCATTACCTTAATTTCCAGTCATCTGCCATCACCAAACTCTTCCTCTAACATCTCAAGACAGTGAGAGTGAAGGTTTATGCTACAACCTGCCACATGGATCAAGAAGTGTCCTATGGCAAAATAGTATAAAGACTCGAATCTCATTAAGTATAATTTTTGTCTTTCAGTGGTTGACTTCTTGTCAATTTCTACCTGCTTTTAGATGCTTTTTACTGCCTTCAAATCATGTAGATTTTCTTTAGTATTTTGTCCAAATTCATAATTTTTGTTTTCTGAAATGTTAGTATAACCAACAGTGCTGTGCCAATAATGGAAACTGGGATTCTTATGCACTGTTTTAATTTTTTCTTATACTTTTATTTCTAAGAAGTTTTATTTGCATATTTTTCAGATCTGTAGGTCTTATAGTCACTTGTGCTTTATTCACATTTTAAATTTTTAGCTATTTTTAATTTTTAATTATTTTATTTCAAATTATTAAGAGGATACACATATTTTTGTTACAAAGACATCTTGTAAAATGCTTAAATCAGGGCTTTTGGTGTGCCTATCATCAGAATAGTGTTCATTGTACCCAATAGGTAAGTTTTCATGACACTCACTCTCCCGCCCTCCCTGCTCCTTGGTTTCTCATGTCCTTTATATTGTTTTGTGCCTGTGTGTACCCATCTATTAGCTCTCACTTTTTAGTGAAGAACATACGGTGTTTGGTTTCCCACTCCTTAGACACTTCACTTAGGATACTGGTCTCCATTTCTAGCCACGTTACTACAAATGACATTATTTCATTCCCTTTTTTTTGATTGACGAGTACTCCTATTTATACCACATTATCTTTATCCACTCATGAATTGAAGGGCACTTAGATTGATTTCACATCTTTGCAATTGTGAATTGTGCCATGATAAACATTCAAGTGCAAGTGTCTTTTTGAAAAAATGACTTCCTTTCCTTTGGGTAGATACCCAGCGGTGGGATTGCTGGATAAAAAGGTAGGTCCACATTTATATCCTTGAGGAATCTCCACACTGTTTTCCATAGAGGTTGTACTAATTTGCAGTCCCACCAACAGTGTATAAATATTCTTTTCTCTACTCATCTGTGCCAGCATCTATTATTTTTGACTTTTATTATTGGCCATTCTGATGGGGATAAGTTGGTATCTCATTTTAGTTTTAATTTGCATTTCCCTGATGATTAGTGATGTTTAGCACTTTTTCATATATTTGTTGATCATTTGTCTATCTTCTTTCAAAAAACTCTCGTTTACATCTTTTGTCCATATTTCGATGGAGTTGTTTCTTTTTTCTTGCTTATTTGTTTGAGTTCTTTATAGGTTCTGAATTTTAGTCCTTTGTCAGATGTATAGTTTGCAAATATTTTCTCCCATTTTGTAGGTTGTCTATTCACTCTTTTGATTATTTCCTTTGCTGTGCAGCAGCTTTTAAATTAAGTTCCATTTATTTATTTTTATTTTTGCTATATTTGCCTTTGGGGTCTTAGTCATACATTCTTTGCCTAGGCTGATATGTAAAAGAGTTTTTCCTAAATTTTCTTCTAGAATTTCTATAGTTTCATGCCCCACATTTAAGTCTCTAATCCATCTTGAATTAATTTTTGTATATGCTGAGAGATAGGGATCCTGTTTCATTCTTCTGCATGTGGCAATTTTCCCAGCACCATTCACTGAATAGGGCTTTCTTTTCCCAGTATATGTTGTTGTCTGCTTTGCCAAGCATCAGTTGGTTATAGGTACATGGTTTTATTTCTGGGTTCTCTATTCTGTTTAATTAGTCCATGTCTCTACTTTCATACTAGTACCATACTGTTTTGGTTACTATATTCTTGTAATTTAATTGTAAGTCAGGTAATGTGATACCTCCATATTTGTTCTTTTTACTTAAGATTGCTTTGGCTATTCAGGCTCTTTTTTGGTTCCAAATGAAGCTTAGCATTATTTTTTCTCAGTCTATGAAGTATGACACTGGTATTTTGATGAGGATTCCATTGAATCTGTAAATCACTTTGGGTAATATGGACATTTTAACAATGTTGATTCTATGAATTCATGAGCAGGGAATGTTTTTTCATTTGTTTGTTTCATCTGCAATTTCTTTCATCAGTGTTTTGTGGTTCTCTTTATAGAGGTCTTTAACCTCCTTGGTTAGGTATACTCCTAGGTATTTCATTTTCTTTGCAGCTACTGTGAATGGTATTGAGTCCTTGATTTGACTCTAATTTGACTGTTATTAGTATATAGAAATGCCACTGATTTGTGTACACTGATTTTGTATCCTGAAACTTTGATCAATTTATTTATCAATTCCAGGAGTCTTTTGGTGCAGTCTTTAGGGTTTTCTAGATAAAAGATTATATCATCAGCAAACAGAGATAGTTTGGCATCCTCTTTCCTGATCTGAATGCCCTTTATTTTTTTCTCTTGCTCTGATTTCCCTGATGTTGAATAGAAGAGATTACAGTTGAAACTCTTGCCTTGTTCCAGTTCTTAGGAACTTTTCCTTATTCAGTACGATGTTGGTTGTGAAATTGTCATATATGGCTTTTATTATTTTGAGATATATTTCTTTCAATGCCTCATTTGTTGTGGGTTTTTATTATGAAAGAGTGCTGGATTTTATTGAATGCTTTTTCTGCATCTATTGAAATGATCATATGACCTTTGTTTTTGCTTCTGTTTATATGGTGAATCACATTTATTCATTTGCATATGTTGAGCCATTCTTGTATGTATGGAATTAAACCCACTTGATCAGGGTGAATTATTCATATTGTGCTTCATTCCTATTTTAATTATTTTATTTTATTTTTTGAAATATTTTAGACACACTTTGATTGTAAGCTTAAAATTGTTGGAACTGGTGGGAAATTGTTGAAGCCTGGGAAGGGAATTGAAATGACATCTTAATTATTATTTTATACCCCAGAGAAGGTAGTTTTCAGTCTTCCTTATAATGTTTATAATATATAATGGATTTTTTTGATGAATGGATGAAGATTTTTTTACAGTTTTCAAAGTGTCACAAGTTTTTCTGCCCTTCCTAGTATTTTGTATGACTAAGCTTAAAATGGCAACTTATGAGAGTTTATTATGTTATCAACATTGTGTTTTCAGATCTCTATATTTGATGGTAGGTGATTTGAATAGTTTGATTCAAAATTCTTTTAAAGTATCTATTCAATCTATAAGTATATTCTAAAATTATATTCAGTAGAGTAAATTTGATTTTGTTATATATACAAGAAATAGAAGGCCATTTACTTTGCACTGGCAAGCATTTTCATACATATGTTTCTGGTACTAAGTTGCAGTGTCACTACTGGTGATCTAAATCAACATTCATGGATGACTGCATTTTATAACCACTTTTATTAGGTACCACTCAAGTTAATGCTATGAATCTCATAGTGAGTAATAACCTGGTATTCTATAAGTAGAACATGAAGAACAGAAAGTGCAACTATCTTAGCCAGGGTAAAACATCAGCATGAAATATTAAATAGGAATATGTATCGAATCATTTCCACAGTTCATCATCAAGGTGCAGAAGCTTTAGATTAGGGCTTGCTAATATCATCTAACAACCATGGGAATTTTTGGTTCCTCACAGAGGTTTAAATAGCTAGCTCCTTGGCTCTTAGTAGCCTAATTGTGAAATTCCTTTGCCACCTTAATTACTCCCCTTTGATTGTCTTTTGCCCAGATCCTAAAATTCTCCATACTATTCCCAGTTCTTTATGACCCCTTATAGAAGAGACATTTCAAGATGCTAAGCAGTTCTTTGTGGTTTATTTATTTTCCTGCAGCTATTAATGTATCGATAGGTAATTGGCTCTGGTCTGCAATTTTCTTTAGCAGTTCACCATCTGCTGGTGGAAGGGGTTGCTGATGATGAGCTAAGTCAGGCGTCCTCAAACTATGGCCCAAGGGCCACATGTGGGTGTTTTTGCCCGTTTGTTTTTTTTACTTCAAAATAAGATATGTGCAGTGTGCATAGGAATTTGTTCACAGTTTTTTTAAAACTATAGTCCGGCCCTCCAATGGTCTGAGGGATAGTAAACTGTCCCCCTGTTTAAAAAGTTTGAGGACCCCTGAGCTAAGACTTATAATTTAATCTTTGTCATATCAGAAATGTAAATCTTTAAATGATATTAAATACAAACATCATAAAAAATATACCCTGGTACTTCTAATTAAGAAGTGTTCTGTCTGCTCCAAATATAGAGAAATGAAAAAGAAATATACTAAGAAAAATAAAACAATATAAAATATAGATAAATATGTTTATGGACTAAGAATAACACTGAAATATAGAAAGCAAAAAGCAAAGCATAACATATTCAGTTGCTAATCTCCAGGTGCAGATGAAGGCAGAGGTAGCTGAGAGATCATTTCCTACCATTAAATACCACCCAAGGTGTGAGTCCAGATCCAGCGTCACTAAGACCAAAGCCTGGGGAAGATTATGCCTAATCATGGGTAGAGGTTGAATTAAGTTATTTCTGAAAACTGCGTAGAGGTGGACAAAGACATAAATTTATGATCAGTGGCATAGCCAAAGTACCTGCTGAATTGGTCATTGGATCAGCTGTACTCCATATATACTCTTGGGTTAAGAGCACCAAGTAGAGACAATTTTAAGACCACTAGGCAGGAAGAGAGTAACGAGATTTAGTAAGAAAAGGAAAGAGAGTTATTAATCACGATTAATCTGAAAACCTAGATTTAAAAAGATGAAACTATGTAACACTAAGAAAGGCAGATTAAAAATCAGCCGTTAAAAGATTATTTCATTCCAGATAAAACTAAAACAGGAGGTCCAAAGACTTTAAAATAAATATGTTTAGTATACTAAGAGAAATAATTGATAAGAGAAAAACTAGAAAAATAGAAATTATGGAAAATCAAGTATTAAACAAGAACAAAGACATATGAAATTGTTTTCATTATTTAGCTAATCTGGAAAGCAAACTTCTCTCTCTCACTTTGACTCTCTCTCTTACTCTTTCTCAGTGTATTCTTTGTGTGTTTCTCTGTGTGTGTATTTAATCACCAAGGTAAAAAATATCTCAACAAATGGAGTAAGTCCTAGAATTAATATATTAATATTAATGCAAAAATAAATTGCTGAGTTGGAAGATAACAGTGATGAATATACCAAGAATATAGCACAAGGATCTGAAAGATGAAAGTGAGTAAATAAGTTAGATAAAAATAGTACTGATTGAGTCATTCCTATTATGAATTCCTGAGGTAGAGAATAGTCAGAGACTGGAGGAGATGTAATATTAGAAGGAAAAAAAATATCTTTAGAGAGTTGAAGAAACACATAATTGAAAATGAATCCCATATTCCAAGAAATATCTCTAAATAAAGCCACATAGAAAATCTTAAAAATATTGATGGAGAAAAAGCAAAAAAGATCCCGGAGAGAAAAGCAGGATATCTACAAAGGAAAAGCAAGCATTCTGACCACCAACTTCACATGTAGAACAATAGATCAGTAATAATAGATAGTGGCATAGTATCCTTAAAATGCTGATGGACAATAACACTGCACCTGAAATTAATTTAATTGTGGGGTTTAAAATATATTTTCACACCAATCAGGACTTGGAAAGGCTACTAGCTAACCCTTCACTGAAAGACATATAAAAACAGTTAATTAAAAACTAAATAGTGAATAATACTAAAGAAATAAACTGAATGTAAGTTAGAGAAATGAGCAAGAATAGAAGTTGATTTTCAAACATAAATATATTTGATTAATTCTTGATATTTAAAGATAATGTAAAGTGTAGAAGATAAACAACATAGTTAAGGGGTAGAGATTATATGCAGTGTGGCATGCTGCTGGTGAAGATTTTTAATTCAAGAGTTCATTTTCATTGTTTTAAAATAACAGTAACAATATTAAAAACTAAAATTTGAAGGATGTTTTAGAGTTTTATAAAGGATTTTTCACTTAAGTGGCGGCATTGCGCGGCATCCGCTGGCTCCCGGGATGGGGGCTGGGACAGCGAAACCCCTTACCCGGGGAGCTGGGCCAGACTGGCTCCCGGGGCGGGCGACAGCGGGCAGGATGATGCAGCAGAAGCTGCTGAAGAGCGCGCACTACATGGAGTTAGGCAGCTACCAGTACTGGCCGGTGCTGGTGCCGCACGCGACATCCGCCTCTACACCTATGAGCAGATCCCTGTGTCGCTCAAGGACAACCCGTACCTGCTGATGGTCACCGGGGCTACCTGCCCTCGCGCCTCTGCATCAAGAGTTTATTTTATCTAATGAGATAGTCTGCATGCTGTGCTCCATGGGCTATCATCTTTCTTTCTGCTATCGGTCAGAAAAAAACGTGTTGAAGATGGATGGCACTAGATTACACAGGAATTTCCATCAGAATACTGGGCTGTTATGTCTCGGGAGTATTTTATGCATTTTACTGCAATAATTACTGGCGCCAGGTGTACCTGATCACCGTGGCGGCTACGATCCTGGCCGTGTTCTTCACGCAGATCTACCCCAGCTACCTCAGGCAACAGTGGCAGCGGCTGCACTCCGCCATTTTCTGCTCCATGTCGGGCTACGTCTCTACCCTGCACTGGGTGTGGCTCAATGGCGGAGTCTGTGTTCCCATCCTGCAAGGCTTCCCACCGCGTGTGGTTATGATGTATATGATTGCCCTCCTCGCTTTGCTGTTCTAACGTCACAGAACGGTATTTTCCAGGACAACTGAACTACCTCGAGTCCAGCCACCAGGTCTGGCATGTCCTGGTCGTGGTGATGCTGTACTGGTGGCACGAGCCCACGGTGTACGTCATGCAGTACCGGCACAGCAAGCCCCGCCCCGCCCACGCCTCTCACCTGTGAGCCCAGGTACCTCCAGCAAAGGCAGTCGCGAAGCAATAAATGACGGGAAGTTGTGTACCCCACTAATTCTAAGGTTTCCAACCGTTTTTCTCCTTTTTCTTCATGTTTAATGTATCGTGGGTGATGCTTTCTAAAACTGGAAAAAATGTATTTGTGGATCTTATACTATTAACTGCTTTACAAGAGCCTTAATGCTACTAATTTGCTGCTTGTACAGAAAGTGAAAATTGATGATCAAGAAACAACAGAGTGAATGTGAAAGTAATGTAGAAATAGGATTTGTTTTACTGAACACCAGCTTAATTTCCTTAGGAAAGGATTATCTCCATTAGAAAGTGGAGTCATCCTGTGTGATTAATAGATATTTTCAGTAAATCATTGAGTTTAAGTGCCTAATCCAGGCAGTTGTAATACAAGGTAGGATGGTGATTTTGAATAATCACTAGCCTTCAAGTAAGAAACTGGCACTTACGATATTATTTTCTTTAGCTTTTAGGTTCTCTTTTCCCTTAGGAATGGAACATTGGATATTTTAGTTTGCCAGAACAGAAACTTTGTACTCCTTTAAGTTGAGAGAGGTGTTGGGAAGAGGAAAAGAACTTGCATTGCCATTTTCTATCAGATAAGATAGAAACTGTAGAAACTAGTTACATGATTAGTGAACAGATTCTGTGGTCTAATAACCAAGAGCCACCTAAACATTTTAACTTCAGATATTATTTCATTTCATATAATCACTGAATTCTTGTGACTGGATTGCAGAAAGGTTTTGATCCCAAAATTGCAGAAGAGCTTTTGCCTCTGAGTTTGCAGTCCTGAGTTTCCTCATAGTGGGGGTTCCCCGGTCCATGGGTGCTACTCTCAGGGCCATGGTGTCTATGTGGCCGTCTAGACCCTGACAGGAGCCTTAAGCCTTAGAACAAAGTCATGCAGATGCCCCATCTGATGATGTAGTCGTTCTCCTGTGCTCTAGTCCGTTTATGCATGTGTTAGCATTGCATTGATCACACTTATCTAATATTTGGACCTGAAGCATTAAACTTGCTCTTTGTTGTATATATTTAAAGAATAGGTCTCGCTGCCCTAACGTACAACAACATAACTCTCTTGTTCTTTTCATATGCATAAATTAAATCCCTTAAAGCAGACATTTATACAAACTTACATTGTTTAATGGAATATAAAATATTACCCAAATTTCTTAAAGCATTGACATGAGCTTGTTTTAAATACTGGTGTATTTTCAGAACAGTAGAATTACTGAGTATCAGAAAAAATGTTGATTGAAGATGAAGCTTATTCCCAAAATGCCTTTTGTACATATATTAAGAGAGTTAAATGTGCCTCAGTTTGTACAACTGTCAAATGCCACTTCTCTTGCCAGTGTAGTGTTTTGGGAATATAAATTCCCCATGCCAGGATGCATGGAGAATTTTCCCCAGTAGGCTTGGAGAGGGCTCTTGTGTCATATCCGTTATTATAATGGAATGCTGCTCTGACAGGGCTATTTTACCTGATAAAGGCCGCAGTGTGATCCATGTGCTGAGTGATAAAAGATTAGGGTGAAAGAATAGTAGGATATATTTCTCCTGAAACATTCCTTATTGGCTCACATGATATTATATCTTTTAAATATAATAGATAATTTGTCATTTTAGCTAAACAAAATAACACTGAGTCGTTGTAATTAAGTTAAAAATGAGGGGAAAGTATGGTTATAACTGTTTCTTTGAATTTAAAAGACATTCAGATCTCACTATAGGGAGAATTGTTCCATGTAAACATTTCAACTTATTATAAAAATATTATAAGAAAGCACTCCTCTCTTTTCTTTACTATGATGCATTTACTATAAAGTACAGAATGAATGAATGTAGATTGCTGTCAACTATAAACACTTTTGTATGTTAGCATTTAATGACCACCTACTTTGTGCACAACACTACTGGTAAAATTGTTAAGACATTGTTAACATTAAAACATATTTTAAAATTGCATATAAATCTGAGCCTTGTAATATATATTTAAGTTACTTTTGTTTTTATAGATTAAAATGACAATATACTATCCAGTGCTAAAAAAAAAAAAAACTGGTTTTAATTTTATCAATGTGTAAACAATTTTCCTACAAACTTTACAAGTACATTTTAAAATTATCTATGGCTGTTTTAAATTGTCTAGTGATTTATAGAGTTGTAGTTAACTCTTTTAAGAAACAACTATCTTTCTATATAAAGCCATTTTCCAATAGCAAGACAGTGCTTGCCTATTTTTGTTATCACACTGAGTGGAATTCAGTAAGTTGCATGACAAAATATGTATTATATTATAAATAAACTGGGTTTACTAAAAAAGAAGATTTTTCACATATATTACCTGATTTCATCTTCACAAGAAATTTGTAAGTTAAGGAATACTTTTATCCCCTAAAAAAAAAAAAGACCAATTTGGCCTCAGTGTTTACATAGTGGAAAGAAGCCTCAAACCTAGGTTCAATATGTCATGCTTTATCCACCATGTAGTCTTCATAAAATATCACCATCGTGGTTATTTTTTAAAATTATTCCAAAGCATGATATTGTTTGCATTGAATTTCTTTTGCCCACTTCATGACCCACTCCTTACTGTAGATGGAGGTTTATCAAATTTCTCCCATCCATATCAGCGATTCCAGTCATAGTTTTTATTCCCTCCTTATTATTAACCATAGTCATTTTATTACCAAGACCTGCCAGTTCCAATTCCAAAAATGTAGCCCAAATCACTTCATGTCTATTCACCTTTTCTGCTTTCACCCTAATCTAAACCACTTTCATTTCTTGCCTGTACTACTGCAGCAGCTTTCTAACCTGTACTGACCTGTGCTCCTAACTCCTGGTTCTTCAAGTCCTTACTAGATGCAAAATGCCTCCTGTGCTTTATTAGAAAATTTAATGTAGGCACATGAATACATAAGGTTCTGAAGGTATGAAAAATGAATCTGAAAATCTTTCACAGTGGTTGCCTTTACATATTGCCTCTCCCATTCATTTTGTTCAATTAATTACCTGTCAACCAGGAAATGCTTTTGGAACACCAGGCAGAAAAAGTCTGAACATTCTGACTCATCCTGATTTAACTATGTGTCATGGTTGATAAAAAGGCAATTGCAGTAAAACTCTGCTTACAATATGAGTCTTTATTTTTTAACAAGGAAGCATAAAAAAGACAATAAGAAAATATTTTTTGACATAAAAAGATATTTTGTTTAAATTTATAAAATTCAAACAATTACAAAATGAAAAATGAATGCTTCTCAATCCTGTACTTTCTACCCATCATCAATCTTTCCCTAAATGTTAGCTCTTATTAAGCATTTGTTACCACTTCTTTAAGTATATTCCAGAAAATATATGAATATATTTTTCTAAATTCTACAAATATAATCATATTATACATAGTTCTACACCTTTCTTTTTTACTTGTATACCTTCCATATTAGCTCAAATGGATCTACTTTATTACTGTAAAAGACTGCATAATATCCCATCGAATGGATGCATTTAGACTATTCTTTTCAACCTTGTCTTATCTACTTTCTGTCTTTAAGGAATTTGCATATTTTATGATGCACTATTAAGGTTTCCTCTTGTTGTTTGCAACTAAGTAACAATTCAAGTATTTAGATTATTTCTATCATTTTTAGTTATTTAGGATATGAGGAAGAGGCTGCTGCATATATTACAGTTCACTAGCTTCAACTGGAACCAAAATAAAATCTTAAACCACATAGCTAATAGAGTTTCATTCCATTCTGCTCTGGTAAGACCATATATGTGTAAATATGGGTATCGTATTAAGAAGAGAAGTGATGAATTAAAGTAAACTCCTGAAGTATTTTGAAGGTATATTAGAAGTAATCAAAGTTCAAGGTTTTTTAGTTTGAAGAAGAAAAGATGTGATGTAGGTATAAAATTTATTTTCATATATATGAAAAGCAATCAAGAATTAGAATGAGAACTTGGATTCAAGCTTATAGGAGGATGTTCAAATCTAGAAAACCAGTTATCTTTAGATTAATAGGTTTAGAGGTTAGGGAATACCTATAGGTGATAGGAGGATTTAAAAACAGGCATACAAAGCACAATGTCTAGAGAATATTGAAATAGACAATCATTGGTAGTACACACAGGTGGTTATTATTAGTGTGCTTCAGTTTATCAAGAAAGTAGAACAGTGTAATAGGGAATATGGGAACAAGATTATAGTAACTCCATGAAGCCTCAGTTTTAGGAGAGACATAAAAGTTTAAACACCCATCTGAACCCTAAATATCCTCTGGAACACCCACATAAAGGGGTATTTTAACATAAACACAAATGCATACAGTGTCAAGATGCTCTATTTAGAAAGTCCTGTTTAAGAAATTTATTTCTTATATTGAGCTGTAATCTATCTCTTTATAGCTTTACCAACTGATACTTCTCAAAGGTGCCTGCACACCTTTGCACCCAACCATCTTGTTGCTCAGAATGCCTTATGCCCATGCTTCCTGCACATGTGCCAAAAATGTAATCAAGTATTTTCTATTTTTTAAAATGCCTTTGGCTGGCCCAGCATATAGTGTTTTTCTGAACTATCATAGAATGCACTGTATATGCCATTTATCAGGTATAGATATGGATACAGATATAGATATATCAGTTATATGTAGCCTTAGATGCCTTTGTCAGTATACCTTCCTTTCATCCCCAACTTCACTATAATTTTCAAGGCCAAGATCTGTAAACAATGATGATGGTACTTTGATAAGGATTGCATTAATTCTGTAGATCACTTTAGGTAGTATGGACATTTTAATGATATTGATTCCACCAATCCATGAACAATGGATTTCCATCTGTTTACTTCTTCTACAAATCCTTTTCTTAGTGTTTTATAGTTCTCCCTGTATATGTCTCTCATATCTTTTGTTAAATATATTCCTAGATATTTAATTTTATTTGAGGCTATAGTAAAAGGTATTACATTTTTTATTTGAATTTTGGCTTAACTATTATTGGCGTATATGAATGCTTCTGATTTGTGTGTATTGCTTTTGTATCCTGAGACTTTACTGAATTTATTTATCAATTCTAGGAGTCCCTTGGTTGAATCCTTGGGGTTTTCTGGATATCATATCATTGGCGAAGAGCGAGAGTTTGATCTCATCTGCCCCCATGTGGATGCCCTTAATTCCCCTCTCTTGTCTAATTATTCTAGCAAGGAGTTCCAGCACTATGTTGAATAGAAGTGGAGATAGTGGGCAGCCTTGTCTGGTTCCAATTCTAAGTGGGAATGGTTTCAATTTTTCCCCATTCAGTATGATATTGGCTATAGGTTTATCATAAATGGGCTTGATAATCTTAAGGTATGGCCCGTTTATGCCTATTTTGTTAAGAGTTTTTATAATAAAGGTGTGCTGGACTTTTTCAAATGCTTTTTCTGCATCTATTGAGAGAATCATATGGTCTTTGTTCTTGCTTTTATTTATGAGGTGAATTGCATTTATAGATTTGCATATGTTGAACCAGCCTTGCATCCTTGGAATAAAGCCCACCTGGTCATGATGAATTATTTTTTTGATATGCTGCTGAATTTGATTTGCTAAAATTTTGTTGCAGATTTTTGCATGTATATTCATGAGGGATATTGGTCTGCACTTTTATTTTTTTTTGTTGTGTCTTTTTCTGGCTTTGGTATCAAGGTGATATTGGATTTGTTGAATGACTAGGGAAGGATACCATCTTTCTCAATGTTGTGGAATAATTTCTATAGTATAGGTATGAGTTCTTCTTTGTATATTTGGTAAAACTCTGAAGTATAGCCATCTGGACTATTCCATTTTGAGAGGTTTTTTTTTTTTTTTTTTTTTTTTTTTTTT